>JAEVFF010000174.1:95096-140258 GCA_018901945.1 Pugionium dolabratum | reverse complement strand
ACACCAGTGGTACCTCCAGGAGCGATGACAAGAAGCAGATCAAGAGCACTCTTCCACAAATTCAGCTTATGGGTCGACAAGCTTCTAGAGGAAGAGCAGCTAAGGACAATGGGCCAGAAGAGCAAATTAGGGTCCAAAGGCTTCTCAACAACACAAGGAACATCAGAGACTTGGGCTTTAGTGGCAAGAGAGGTCAGGGCCCAAAGATTTTTAACCCTACTCCAAGTCGAAGACTAGGAGCAAGGGCGCGTGCATGCCACAAGACGGCCACCTTCCATTTCTTGGCCGTGAGGTAAGTTAAGGTAAGTTTCAATTCGAATATATGCCTCTTTCTGTTTTGCAGGGTAGGATCTAGATGCTTTACATTTTTGATTCAAGAACATTTTAGGAATAGGTCCTTTTTCGGTTATGCACTTTTGTATCTTTTCCTTTTGTGCACTTTTGTAAACTTTCCTTTTCTTTATTTGAGTCGACCCTAGAAGGTCAAGCTGTCGAGCATATTAATAAGGCTCCTTCCAGCATTGTAGTTCGACAACCTTTTTGATATTAATAAAGATAGAACTTTTTCCCCAACAAGTTTTCTCTCAAGAATCTTGTGCGCTTAGAATCTAGTTGAGACCAGCCCTCCTAGCTCTAAGTTTGTGATTTATCACGAGGTTCATCACCCCTCGTGTGGTTCACTTCACCTTTCCATCGAATACCAACCCAAAAACCCCTATCCAAGAAGTCTAAGGTCGAGTTTCTCACCTAACTTCTCCAAACAGCCCACGCGCATACATCCTTGAATCAAGGCTTGTATCATTTTGGTATCAGAGCTTAAAGCTCCTAAACCAGGTTGTTTCTATCCTTTTTCTTGTTTTGTTTTGTGTTCTTGCATTAGTTTAAGTCGCATTCAAGAAAAATCAAAAAGATAACCTCAAACTCCAAACCGAGTGCATCTAGCCTCCTACGTGTATCACTAGGGTTTAGATTCACTTTTTGCATTGCATTCACGTTTTCCTTTTGTTTAATTCATATTTCCATTAATTTTAAGTTAAATTAAAAAGAAAAAGAAAAGAAAAGAAAAAGGAAAGAAAAGAGAATAGGAAAATACCCAAGATATTTCGAAATTGGACAGCTAGCACAAGTTGTCTAGGAAGTTTCCTTTTTCTCTTGTAGTCGAATTTCCTTTCCTTAGAATTTTTCCTTTTTGCATTTTTTCAAACCACCTATAAAAAGAAAACTCTCCTAATAATTTAGGAGCACCCTAATTGTCTTCTTTCTTTGTAGCACACATGGAGAAGAGAATAGAGACGCAGCTGAAGCCATGATGGCCATGTTCACCACACTCCAAACACAACTCGCATCCATAGGCGAGAGGTTGGAGCGCGTTGAAAGACCGGTGAGATTCCAGGCCATAAGGCACGTGAGAGCTGAGCAAGACCGTCCTGAGGGTCCTGAGCACCTTAGGACACGGCACGAACAGGAGGAACCCCAAATAGATGGAGATGAGGACACACAACCTCATAACTATCACCATAGGCCGAGAGGACCTCCACGGCAACCAGAGGCAGAAGATGATGGCTTTGAGCCATATGGTCTTCACCAGAGACCCAGAATGCCTCCTAGACGTCATGAGGATGGAGATGAACACACCTATAACCGGGTAATTCATCCTGATGTTAAACTAACTCCTCCAACTTTTGCAGGAAAGGTAGACCCCGAGGCTTACCTAGATTGGGAGAAGCGAATGGATCATATCTTTGATCACTACAACCAACCAGGACCTAGGAGTGTCTCAATGGCAGTAGCACAACTCACGGACAATGCCCTCATCTGGTGGGATCGTGAGGTATCTGACAGAAGGAGGAAGAGGATGAGGCCCGTAGACTCATGGGGCGACATGAAAGACCTCATGCGACAAAGGTATGTTCCACCTTACTTTCATAGGGATTTGCAACGACGTTTTCGTACTCTTAAGCAGGGTACCAGATCAGTAGAGGAGTACTATGAAGAGTTCGAGAAGCTAAGGAACAGATTGGAGCTCAATGATGATGAAGAAGCATTGATGGCACAATTCTTGGATGGACTCCAAGAAAGGATCAGCTGCAAGGTGGAAAGGCAAATCTACAACGACTTCAAAGACTTGTTCCACCTATCTGTGCAAGCTGAACAGCACATCAAACGTAAGAGCCAAGACATCCGCAGCAAGCCTAAGACACCTTGGGCACCAAGCAACATGCCTAAGACCGTAGACAAAGGCAAAAGCATAGAGATCGAGTCAAGGTTCAAGAGCAAGCCTCCTGAACCCACCCGTGACCAGAGAGAGCCTGGTAAGTCTTCTAACCCTCAAAGATCACGTGACATAACTTGTTTCAAGTGTAGGGGACGTGGACACATCTCAAGGGAGTGCCCAAACAACCGAGTCATGCTGATTACGGAGGCAGGAGAGTATGAGTCCCAAGATGAAGAGGACTATGAACCAGAAGGAGAGTATGGTGACATTGAGTACCCTGATGTGGGGGAAGTGCTGGTCACTAGACGTATCCTCAGTGCAATGGTGGATCCTTCAGAGACCATCCAAAGGGAGAACATCTTCCACAGCCGTTGCACCATCAAAGGGAAGGTATGTAACCTCATCATAGATGGTGGTTCTTGCACTAACGTTGCTAGTGCGTATATGGTTGATAAGCTAGGTCTAGAGAAGACAAGGCATCCTCGACCATATAGACTGAGATGGCTCGATGACAAAGTGGAGCTAAAGATCCATGAACAAGTCATTGTACCATTCAGTGTGGGCAAGTACCAGGATCAAGTCGTGTGCGACGTGGTGCCCATGCAAGCTGGCCATCTTCTGCTAGGAAGACCATGGCAGTTTGACAAAGAGACCAGGCATGATGGCAGAACCAATCTCTACACCTTCGTGCATGACAAGAGAAAGGTCAGCCTAGCTCCTCTTACACCTGCCCAAGTACATGAGCTACAACTCCAAATGAGTAAGGAAAAGAAAACTTGTCAAGTCTAACTTTCTTATTCAACCTAGTCATGTCCGGAGAGCTTTAGCCTCGAAGGACTTAATGTTACTAATGGTTTTCAAGGAAGTGTTGAGTATAGAACAAGGACAGGTAGAGCTACCTCATGAAGTAGCAACACTCCTCAACAAATTCCAGGATGTGTTTCCAGAGGAGATACCAGCAGGCTTGCCTCCTTTACGTGGCATAGAAAACCAGATTGATCTAGTGCCCGGAGCAGCCCTGCCCAACCGGCCAGCCTACCGGATGAGTCCAGAGGAGTCCAAGGAGCTTGAGAAGCAAGTCAAGGAGCTCCTGAAGAAAGGATATGTTCGAGAGAGCCTCAGTCCATGTGCTGTACCAGTGCTACTAGTGCCCAAGAAGGATGGGACTTGGCGCATGTGCGTGGACTGCCGAGCAATCAACAACATCACAGTCAAGTATAGGCATCCAATACCACGACTGGATGACATGCTAGATGAGCTGAGTGGAGCCACGGTCTTCTCCAAGATAGACCTCAAAAGTGGATACCACCAGGTAAGAATGAAGGAAGGTGATGAGTGGAAGACTGCTTTCAAGACAAAGCAAGGGCTCTACGAGTGGACAGTCATGCCATTTGGCTTGACTAATGCCCCAAGCACCTTCATGCGCCTTATGAACCAAGTTCTTAGGGCGTACATCAGTAAGTTCGTAGTAGTTTATTTTGATGATATACTTGTTTATAGTAAGTGCCTACGGGAACACCTCACACATCTTGAGATGGTACTTAAAACCCTTCGACAAGAAGAGCTTTATGCCAATCTCAAGAAGTGCACCTTTTGTACTGATAAACTTGTCTTTTTTAGTTTTGTTGTGAGTTCACAGGGCCTACAGGTTGATGAAGAGAAGATTCGAGCCATACAAGAATGGCCAACACCAGGAAACATCAGCCAAGTGAGGAGCTTCCACGGACTGGCCAGCTTCTATAGGAGATTCGTGCCCAACTTCAGCAGTATTGCCTCACCACTGACGGCAGTAGTGAAGAAGAACGTGGGATTCAGCTGGGGAGAAGCTCAGGAGAAGGCATTCAAGGCCTTGAAGGACAGCCTTACACACGCACCAGTGCTAGTCCTTCCCGACTTCAACAAGACGTTTGAAGTGGAGTGTGATGCCTCTGGAATAGGCATAGGAGCAGTGCTAACCCAAGGAGGGAGACCAGTGGCATACTTCAGTGAGAAGCTAGGTGGTGCCTCACTGAACTACCCCACTTATGACAAGGAGCTTTATGCCCTTGTCCGAGCATTGGAGACTTGGCAGCATTACTTGCTGTCCAAGGAGTTTGTGATCCACACTGATCACGAGACTCTCAAACACCTCAGAGGGCAAACCAATCTCAAGAGGAGACATGCCAGGTGGATGGAGTTCATAGAGACCTTCCCGTACATCATCAAGTACAAGAAGGGCAAAGACAATGTGGTAGCCGATGCACTATCAAGGAGGTTTGCCTTGATATCAACCATGGAGGCAAAGGTCCTAGGATTCGAGCACATCAAGGATCTATACAAGGATGATCCTGACCTTGCTGAGAGCTACAAGGAGTGTAGCACAGGGAGTCATGGCAAATTCTACATCCATGAGGGATTTTTGTTCCGAGAAAGAAGGCTGTGCATACCACAGGGATCACTAAGGGAGCTTATCATCCGAGAAGCTCATGGAGGAGGACTCATGGGCCACTTTGGTGTCGACAAGACTCTAGCAGTGGTCAAGGAGCACTTCTACTGGCCACACATCAAGAGGACAGTAGAAGCTCATTGTGCAAGATGCATCACTTGCAAGAAGGCAAAGTCCCGAGTGCAACCTCACGGGTTGTATCTCCCACTGCCCATACCTACACATCCATGGGTGGACATCTCAATGGACTTTGTTCTAGGTCTGCCCAAGATCAACCACAAAGATGCAATCTTTGTAGTGGTGGACAGATTCTCCAAGATGGCACACTTCATTCCATGTGCCAATGTCAATGATGCCACACAAACAGCTGAGCTGTTCTTCAGGGAGATAGTACGGCTTCATGGAGTGCCAAGGACCATCGTATCAGACAGGGACACCAAGTTCCTCAGCCATTTCTGGAGGACCCTTTGGAGAAAACTAGGCACGAAGCTACTCTTCTCAACCACTTGCCATCCTCAAACCGATGGCCAAACTGAAGTTGTCAACAGGACCCTATCAACTCTTCTCAGAACAACACTAGGGAAGAACCTAAAGACTTGGGTGGAGTGCCTGCCATTCATTGAGTTTGCCTACAACCGAGCCGTGCACTCAGCAACCAAGAAGACACCATTTGAAGTGGTATACGGCTTCAACCCTCTCACCCCATTGGAGCAAACACCACTGCCACCAGCTGAGATGACCAACCTCAACGGAGCATCCAAAGCAGAGTTCATAAGGAGGTTACACCAGAAGGTAGCAGAAAACTTGGAGAAGAGGACCGGACAGTACGTGACTCATGCCAACAAAGGAAGAAAGGAGGTGATCTTTCAACCAGGCGATTGGGTGTGGCTACACCTACGGCAGGAGAGGTTCCCAAACCTAAGGAGTTCCAAGCTAGCACCAAGAGGAGATGGACCATTCAGAGTGCTCGAGAGGATCAACAACAACGCCTACCGGATCGAGCTGCCAGGTGAGTTTAATGTGTCCAATACGTTCAATGTTACTGACTTGGCCCCTTTCCATGCAGATGATCCAGTTTTGAGGACAAAACCTACTGAAGAGGGAGGGAATGATGAGGACATCAGGTCGTACATCCAGCCAGGAGACCAGACTGGCCGACCAGGAAGCTTGCCCGAGACAGCAGGACCATCTGGCGCGCCTGCCGGACCAGACAGTACCGCCGGACCCTCGACCTATAGGACCAGACCGGTCAACATCGCCGGCGGAGAGGCCCAAGCTTCCGGCACACTTGGTGGGGACGTGAATGACACCGCCGGTCCCCCTGATGACACCGCCGACTCCGGGATCAACTTGGCCGGTCCTGAAGTCATTCCGGCCAGTACCGCGCACAATCCAGCCGGTACAGGCCATCCAGCCGAGTACACGCACACTTCCACTTCTACACAAGAGGACTCGGACCAAATGAGCTACCAGCTCCAGGACATGCACTTAGAGGAAGTATCTACACCAGTGGTACCTCCAGGAGCAATGACAAGAAGCAGATCAAGAGCACTCTTCCACAAATTCAGCTTATGGGTCGACAAGCTTCTAGAGGAAGAGCAGCTAAGGACAATGGGCCAGAAGAGCAAATTAGAGTCCAAAGGCTTCTCAACAACACAAGGAACATCAGAGACTTGGGCTTTAGTGGCAAGAGAGGTCAGGGCCCAAAGATATTTAACCCTACTCCAAGTCGAAGACTAGGAGCAAGGCGCGTGCATGCCACAAGGACGGCCACCTTCCATTTCTTGGCCGTGAGGTGAGTTAAGGTAAGTTTACATTCGAATATATGCCTCTTTCTGTTTTGCAGGGTAGGATCTAGTTGCTTTACATTTTTGAGTCAAGAACATTTTAGGAATAGGTCCTTTTTCGGTTATGCACTTTTGTATCTTTTCCTTTTGTGCACTTTTGTAAACTTTCCTTTTCTTTGTTTGAGTCGACCCTAGAAGGTCAAGCTGTCGAGCATATTAATAAGGCTCCTTCCAGCATTGTAGTTCGACAACCTTTTTGCTAATTAATAAAGATCGAATTTTCTTTACAAGTTATTCTCTCAAAGAAGCTTGTGCGCTTAGAACCTAGTTGAGACCAGCCCTCCTAGCTCTAAGTTTGTGATTTATCATGAGGTTCATCACCCCTCGTGTGGTTCACTTCACCCTTCCATCTTTTACCAACCAGAAAACCCCCATCCAGAAGCCTAAGGTTGAGTTTCTCACCTAATCTTCTACAAACAGTCCACGCGCATACATCCTTGAATCAAGGCTTGTATCAGCTACTTTCCAATGGTCTAAACCTGGATTACTTAAGTATCTTCCCAAAACTCCAACAATGTAGGCTAAATTTGGACGCGTACAAACTTGAGCATACATTAGACTACCTACAGTCGACGCATAAGGAATCTTTTCCATCTCATGAATTTCTAAATTTCCTTTAGGGCAATGATTAAGACAAAATTTGTCTCCTCTAGCGACTGGGGTATCACCTGGTTTGCAATCCTGCATTCCAAATCTCTTGAGTACTTTATTGATATAGCTCTTTTGAGATAATCCAAGAATTCCCCAAGTTTGATCTCGGTGAATCTGAATTCCTAATACAAAAGATGCTTCATCAAGATCTTTCATTTCAAATTTACCCTTCAAAAATATCTTGGTCTCATGTAGCATGTTCATATCGGTAGTGGCTAGTAGTATGTCATCGACATACAAAACCTCGAAAATACACTTACTCCCATTGAACTTCTGATACACACAATCTTCGACTAAATTCACCTAAAAAGAAAACCAAATGAGACGATTAACTCATGAAATTTGTGGTACCATTGACGGGAAGCTTGTTTTAATCCATAGATGGATTTATTTAATTTACATACCATCTTCTTTGAATCACCTATTACAAAGTTTTCTGGTTGCTCCATATAAATTGTCTCATCAATGTCACCATTGAGAAACGCTGTCTTGACATTCATCTGATGAAGCTCTAAGTCATAGTGTGCAACAAGGGTCATGATTGTCCTAAAAGAATCCTTTGATGAAACTGGAGAAAAGGTTTATTTATAGTCCATCCATTCTTTCTGAGTATAGCCTTTAGCTACTAGACGAGGCTTATACATTTTCACATTACCACTTGAATCTATTTTGGTCTTAGATATCCATTTGCAACCAATGGCTTTCTTTCCTTCTGGAAATTGGACAATGTTCCAAACCTTATTGTCTAGCATTGAGTGATACTCTTCTTTACTAGCTTTGACCCACGTATCTGAATTGGAACTACCCATGGCCTCACGGAAGTTGATAGGATCATATTCCAAATGGGTATGATTTTCCTCTTGTTCCATAAGAAATACTATGTAATCATCCAGAATAGCACTTCTCTTTTATCTAGTGGATCGCCGCAAAGGCACTTGTTCTTGTTGCACCGGTTCTTGAGGATTTTGCATTTGACTTTCATGTTTGATAACATCATCATCTTGATTTGTAGAAAGAACTTCAGTATCAATTTAAGGATCCAAATTTGCTTTATCAAAAGCAACTATATTAATCGGTTTAGAAACTTAATCCGGTTCTTCCTCAAAGATGATGTCTCTAACTTCATTTCTCCCCCCAAATTCAACATCCTCAAAGAACGTAGTTGTTCCCGTCTAAAAAATGTTCTTTTGTGTGGGATCATAAAACTTATAGCCCCAAGATCGCTCAGAATAACCAATAAAGTAACTGCTCACAGTTATAGAGTCCAGTTTTTTCTAAAATGGCTTGTAAGGCCTAGCTTCAGCTGGACATCCCCATATGTGAAAATGCTTTCGACTAGGTTTTTTTCCTGTCCAAAGCTCATAAGGTATTTTTGCAGTTGCATTAGTTGGTACCCAATTAAGAATGTATGTTGCAGTCTTTAATGCCTCTCCCCAGAGTGATTTAGGTAAGGTGGAGTGGCAGATCATACTCCTCACCATATCTTTAAGAGTGAGGTTACGTCTTTCTGACACACCATTCATGCTGGGAGACCCAGACATTGTGTATTGTGGGAAAATTCCACACTACTTTAGGTATTTGGCAAATGGTCATGGACGTTGTTCACATGAACCTTCATACCGACCGTAATACTCACCACCACGATCAGATCTGACAGACTTTATCCTTCGGTCGAGTTGATTCTCAACTTCAGCCTTAAATTTCTTGAACATGTCTAAAGACTCTGACTTTTCATGAATAAGAAACATGTATGCATACCGACAGAAATCATCTATGAATGATATAAAGTATTGTTCACCGTTCCATGATGCCGTAGGGAAAGGTCCACAAATATATGTATGTATCAACTCAAGAACTTCTGTAGCTCTATATGCACCCAATCTCTTATGTTTAGTCTGTTTTCTTTTATGCAATCCACACAGACTTCACAAATTTTGAAATCAACAAAACCCAATATACCATTTGATACTAGTCGTTCAATTCTATTTCTAGAAATGTGACCTAAGCATTTGTGCCACAAAGTTCTTGAACTTGCATTTTCTAATTTATGTTTTGTTGCCCTTGATTCAACATTTAAACTTTCATCACGAGAACCTGTAGTGTCAAGCACATAAATATTGTGATTATCCATGAGTGTACCAGTTCCAATTAAAACTATATTTAAACACAAAATAACTTTTCCATACTCAGTTAGACAAGAATAACAAGATTTGTCTAAATAAAGAAAGAAACCAAATTCCGTCTAAATGATGGTGCAACAAAAGTGTCTTTCAAATCCAAAAAACAACCAGTACTAAAAAACAATCTAAAATGCGTAATTGCCTCCACATCCACCGGAATTCCATTAGCCACATAAATGCGTCTTTCCGCATTAGTTGGTTTTCGGTAGCTTAGGCAATCATGCAATGAAACACTGATGTTAGTAGTTGCACCTGAATCTAACCACCAAGTGTTTCTGGGTCTTCAACTATGTTCACTTCACAATAGACCATAGCAAGGAACATACCTTTCTTTACACGCCAAGCGTGGTACTTTTGTCATTCCTTCTTTATATGTCCAACTTTCTTACAAAAGAAGCAGATATCTTCAACCTTAGTCTGCTGCTTTTGTGTTGAACCTTTAACAACATCGTTTTTAACATCCTCAATTTTTCTTCTTTTGCCCTGACTCTTAGAGGTGTTAACCATATGAACACTTTCAGTTTTTTCTTGTTTCATCCTATCCTCCTCTTGCATACAATATGAAATAAGCTCATTAAGAGACCATTTCTCCTTCTGTGTGTTGTAACTGGATTTCAATTGATTGAAACTATGAGTAAGAGAGTTCAAAACAAAAAATATGAGCACTTTTCCTCAAAGCTCAATCTTGAATGTCTTAAGTTTTGAAACAATATTAGACATTTCCAAAATGTGCTCCCTTATGTTTCCTTTGCCGTGATACCTCATGGTACTAAAACGATACAGAAACGTACTTATTTCTGCCTTATCGCTTTTTGCAAAACACAAGTCCATTTCAGCAAGGAACTGTTTGAGATCTTGGATCTCATCATCACCTCTAAAGGTTTCTGGAATGGTGTCCATAATGATCATTAAACCAATGCGGTTAGAACGTTCTCATTTCTGATAAACCATCTTATACTCAGTAGTAATGGCATCTGTAGGAGAAGTAGGTTGTTTCATCCTTAACGCAAGACCAAGATCCATACACCCAAGGAAAATCTTAACCTTATTTTTTCATTCCTTGTAGTTGGAACCAATAAGTGTTGGAATTGAATATAAGTTAGCAGATAATATAGTGAAATTTGTTGAAAAGAGAATAATTCTTAATTATTAACTCACAATTTAACCAAATATAATCAATAAATAAAATATAAAAAATTATACAACCTATCTCAAACTATCAAGCGCAACATTAATAACAAGGTTTTGGACAATATTATTAACTGCTAGTGATACTCTTGTTGTAAAGATCAAACACTGACAATAATGCATGATAAAATGATAAACATTTCTTTGGACCAACTTATCATTCACATGTTAATTCCTAATAATTGTAACATACTTATCATCATAGGTATGTATGTAGTTCGGCCAAATACCAATCTACCTTTGGGTCAATTTAGTATATACATACACACATCATTTAAAACTATTCATGGAAAAATATCCACAAGAGAGGTCAATTGGTGACATCTTGTATCAATTAATCCACTTCAAGAATTAAATTTGCACAATAAATTTATTTGATTGATTAAAAAATCCTTTTTTAAGGTTGGTTGGCTAATAAGCCTAAAACAAAATATTATTAAATTTAATAATAACTTTTCTTTTTCTATTCTTCTTTTTCAATCTTATCGGTTACGTTTAAATTTAATAACAAAACCAACAAAAGAAAAATGAACAACCACCAAAGTTTTTTCAAATTCGACATTTGATTTTTAGAGGATATTAAATACTATTCGAAATTCAGAAGAACTACGTGAAGGAGCTATTCAACAATTAGCGAAAAATACCCGAATTTTGAGCAAATTTTTACGAGCATGAAATCAGCTATTAAAAATAAAATCGAATTTTAATCCAAAAAATTACTTCACAAAAAATTCAGGAAACCTAAACTTTATGATTTCATCCAAATTTCCAAAAAAATTTTTTTATCTTAGATCTAAACACGTTTTTCACTATAACCTGATCTAAAACGATAAGTATAATTTCAGATCTTTTAACAATTTAACCACCGATCACATAATACAGATTTAATATCTAAACTTTAATAAAAAACCATATTCAACAATATGAAAATTTCAACATATTATTAAATCTGAATTTTAACAAAAATAATCTAATTATTATACAGAAACTAGCCATGATGGCTATGATACCAATTGTTGATTATTTTATGATTTCTATAATCATAAAACTCATGCTAATTTTTGAATAATAAGAAAAAATAGCGGAATCGTACCTTTTGGATCCATTACTTATGATACTGAAGTTGGGAATGGTTCTTCCACTATGAATCCAAAATATTTGAAGGTTTTTGTTGATGAGATGCAAAGGTGGCTGAATTTCTTATTAGGGTTGCCATGTGCACCATAACCCTTCTATTTATATAGAAAATAATTTCTAATTCGGTCATTCATCAAATTAAAAATTGCATAATGTATCCACACATAAATTTTCCATAACACTTATATCTCATAGTTTTATCTTTACAAATAAGTGACCACATAATTTTGATTAATTTAGATAATGACCCTAACACATCGGTTATACATGTGTGACACTAAAATAATTCTTACAGTTTTAACTCAATCCGCCTTACATCTTTGTTGCTGTCATGTATCCTTTGCGTATAGGTCGTTTGCAGGTTTCATGTGAAAAAGAAAACTGAGAATATCTAAAAAGAGAAATCAAAAGCCAAACAAAAACTCATGTGTTTCTCTGTATCGGAAACATAGACACTCTTGTTACGTACAATGAAAGAATAAAAAGGGAAGGAAGGTTTGACCATCTCAATTGCAAGACTTTCGATTTCGAGCATGGAAGCAATTGAGTGATTTTAAATGTCTCAATCAAGGTGCGGTTTTCACCACCAGATCAACTATCCGATATCAGTTTACGTATTCTTGCATGTCTTAATGACTGAGACACTATAATTCGGTTCTGTTTACGAACCAAAACATGGTTTTCCTATAATATGATGATAATTTTATGGTTTATATGATCATAAACTCATTAATTTCTAAATAATAAGAAACAATAGTGGAATGATACTTTTAAAATCCATATCTTATGATACTGAAATTGGGGAATGATTCTTCTACGACGAATCCAAAATAGCTGAAGGTCTCTGTTGATGCGATACAGAGATGTTCTGAATTCTTGATTAGGGTTGTAATAGGTATCATAAGCCTTCTATTTATATAGAAATAATTTATAATTCGGTCCTTCATGAAATTAAATAACATAGTGTATCGACATATAAATTTTCTATAACATTTATGCCTCGTAGTCTTTTATTTTTGCACATAAGTGACCACATAGTTTTGACTACTTTAAATAATGACCCTAACACATTGATTATACATGTGTGACCACAAAATAATTTGTACACTCTCCCACTGGGTCACATATGTATTTTGAAAATGTGATAGACTTTATGAGCTCAAAATAGTCATTATATAGCAAGGCATAATCAATCCCGTCCATTGACTATAGTAACATAGGATCATAGCGGTCTTCGTTGTAATAATAAGTAACTAAACCTTCCATGGTCACTGAAATTAGTATAGACAAATGACATATATCAATTATGAAAAGTGTGCCATGAAAATCACATGAAAAGTGAACAATACATGTTGATTCTCAACTCGTCATACCTTATTGAGATCTTTTAACATTATTGTATGAAGAATAAACTTAAAAACTTTATTTCTTATCAGAAAATAAATATGCATAAACACAACTAAAACATAAAACCCTAAACCAAATGAAAACTCCCACTAAACCAAACGATCCTCAAAGATTGAAACACCCATTCGAGCATTATGCACAAGAAAGACCATAGGTGGATTGCCCTTTGTAAGAGGATTTGCTATCATTGAGTTTGTCCCTAAGTGTTCAATGGAAATCTCTTCACTTTGTACTCTCTCTTGAACAACGAGGAACTTAATGTCAATAAACTTGGATTTTCTTGTACTGCTATTTTTGTTGGAGTACATAACAGCTCATTTATTGTGACAATATATCTTTAGTGGTCTTTCAATTCTCTCAAGAATTTGTAGCCCAGTGACAAAATTACTCAGCCAAAGTCCATGATTGGATGCTTCAAAAACTGTTACAAATTCTGCCGCCATTGTGGAAGAAGCTAGGAGTGTTTGTTTTGCACTATGCCAAGAATAGCTCCACCAACCAACAGAAAAACAAAACATGATGACTTTCTACTATCTTGACATCCAGCAAAATTAGAATCAGAATATCCAATAATCTCCAAGTTATTTGATCTTTTGATATGTGATTATATAGTCTTTTGTTCTCTTCAGATACCTCATGACCCTTTTGTTTGCCTTCCAATGGTTCAAACGTGGATTACTTAAGTATCTGCCCAAAACTATAACAATGTAAGCTAAATTTGGATGCGTACAAACTTGAGCATACATTAGACTCCCTACAGCCGACACTTAAGGAATATTTTGCATATCCTGAATTTCTAAATTTCCTTTATGGCACTGAGTAAGACAAAAAAATTTTCCTCTAGCAACTGGTGTATCACCTGGTTTGCAATCCTGCATACCAAATCTTTTAAGTACTTTATCGATATAACTCTTTTGGGATAATCCAAAAATTTCTCGAATTCGATCTCGGTGAATCTGAATTCCTAATACAAAAGATGATTCACCAAGATTTTTCATTTCAAATTTACCCTTAAGAAATTGGTCTCATGTAGCATGCTCATATCGTTAGTGGCTAGTAGTGTGTCATCGACATACAAAACCAGGAAATACACTTACTCCCACTGAACTTCTAATACACACAATCTTTGACTAAATTCACCTCAAAACCAAATGAGACGATTACCTCATGAAATTTGTGGTACCATTGACGAGAAGCTTGTTTTAGCCTATAGATGGATTTATTTAATTTGCATACCAACTTCTTTGAAACACCTATTACAAAGTTTTCTAGTTGCTCCATATAAATTGTCTCATCAATATCACCATTAAAAAACGATGTCTTGACATCCATCTGATGAAGCTTCAAGTCATACTATGCAACAAGGAACATGATTGTCCTAAAAAATCCTTTGATGAAACTGGAGAAAAGATTTCTTTGTAGTCAATCCCTTCTTTGTAGTCAATCCTTTCTTTCTAAGTATAGCCTTTAGCTACTAGACGAGCCTTATACCTTTCCATATTACCAGTTGAATCCATTTTGGTCTTAAATATCCATTTGCATCCAATGGCTTTCTTACCTTCTGGCAATTGGAAAATTTTCCAAACCTTATTGTCTAGCATTGATTGATACTTTTCTTCACTGTCTTTGACCCATTTATCTGAATTGGAACTACCCATGGCATCACAGAAATTGATAAGATCATCTTCCAATTGAGTTTTATTTTCCTTTTGTTCCATAAGAAATACTATGTAATCATCCGGAATAGCACTTCTCTTTTCTCTAGTGGATCACCGCAAAGGCACTTGTTCTTGTTGCACCGGTTCTTAAGGATTTTGAATTTGACTTTCATGTTCGATAACATCATCATCTTGATTTGGAAGAAGAACTTCAGTATCAATTTGTGACACACCATTCATGCTGGGAGACCTAGGCATGATGTATTTTGGGACAATTCCACACTCTTTTAGGTATTTGGCAAATGGTTCTGGACATTTTTTCACCTGAACCGTCGTACTGACCGTAATACTCATCACTACGATCACATCTGACAAACTTTATCCTTCGGTCGAGTTGATTCTCAAGTTCAGTCTTAAATTTCTCAAACACGTCTAAAAACTCCAAATTTTCATGAATAAAAAACAAGTATGCATACCGAGAATAATCGTCTATGAATGATATAAATTATTGTTAACTGTTCCATCATGCCATAGGGAAAAGTCCACAAATGTCTGTATATGTCAACTCAAAAAATTTTGTAGCTCTATATGCACCCAATCTCTTATGTTTAGTTTGTTTTCCTTTAATGCAATCCACATATACTTTATAATTTGTGAAATCAACAGAACCCAATATACCATCAGACAAAAGTCGCTCAATTCTATTTCTTGATATGTAACCTAAGCATTTGTACCACATAGTTCCTGAACTTGCATTTTCGAATTTACGTTTTGTGCCCCCTTCATTCAACATTTAAGCTTTCATCACGAAAAACTACAGTGTCAAGCATATAAAGATTGTGATTATTCATGAGTGTACCAGTTCCAATTTAAACTAAATTTAAAGACAAAATTGCTTTTCCATGCTCAGTAGGACAAGAATAACCAGTTTTTGTCTAAATAAAGAACAGAAACCAAATTCTGTCTAAATGACGGTGCAACAAAAGTGTCTTCCAAAACCAAAAAACTACCAGTACAAAAAAATAATCTAATATACGCAATTGCCTCCCCACCAAAATTCCATTAGCCACATAAATCCATCTTTCAGCATCAGTTGGTTTTAGTAGCTCATACAACCTTGCATTGAAACACTGATGTTGGTACTTGCAATTGAATCTATTCACCGTGTTTCTGGGTACTTCAACTTTGTTCACTTCAGAACAAACCATAGCAAGGCACATACCTTTCTTTGCACGCCAAGTGTGGTACTTTTGGCAGTCCTTTTTCATATGTCCAGCTTTCTTACAAAAGAAGCAAGTATCTTCAACCTTAGTTTGCTTTTTGTGTTGGATATTTAGCAACATCATTCTTAACATCCTTCATTTTCTTCTTTTTCCCTGAACCTTAGAAGTGTTAACCATATGAGTATTTTCATACTTTTCTTGTTTCATCATATCCTTCTCTTTCACACAATATGAAATAAACTCATTAAGAGACCATTTCTCCTTTTTGTGTGTTGTAACTAGATTTCAATTGATTGAAACTATAAAGAAGAGAATTCAAACCAAAAAAATGTGTGCACCTATTCTCGAAGCTCAGCCTTGATTGTCTTAAGTTTTGAAACAATGTTAGAAATTTCCAAAATGTACTCGCTTATGTTTCCTTTGCCGTGATACCTCATGGTACTAAAGCGATACAGAAGCATACTTATTTCTGTGTTATCACTTTTTGAAAAATGCAAGTCCATTTTAGCAAAGAACTGTTTGAGATTTATGATCTCATCATCACTTCTAAATGTTTTTGGAATGATGTTCATAATGATCATTAAACCAATCCGGTTAAAACGTTCCCACTTCTGATAAACTACCTTATACTCAGCAGTGCTGGTATCTGTAGGAGAAGTAGATTGTTTCATCCTTAACGCAAGGCCAAGATCCATACATACAAGGTCAATCTTAACCTTACTTTTCCATTCCATGTAGTTGGAACCACTATGTGTTGGAATTGAACCTAAGTTTGCAGATACTATAGTGAAATTTGCTGAAAAGAGAACAATTCTTAATTAGTAACTTGCTATTTAACCAAATATAATCAACAAATAAATTATAACCCATCTCAAGATACCAAGTGCAACATTAATAACAAGTTTTTGGACAATCTTATTAAATGCTAGTGATACTCATGTTGTAAAGATCAAACACTCACAATAATAAGTGATAAACAATAAAGCTTTCTTTGGACCAATTTATCATTCACATGTTAATTCTTACCAAATGTCACATGCTTATCATCACACGTATGTATGTAGTTTTCCCAAATAAAAATATATCTTTGGGTCGATTTAATATTCGCATGAATATTCATATACACATCATTCAAAACTATTTATGGAAAAATATCCACAAGAGAGGTCACTTTGTTGACATCTTGTATCAATCAATCTACTTCAACAATTAAACTTGCCAAATAAAATTTATTTTATTGATTGTAAATCCATTCCCAAAATAAAACATTATTAAATGAAATGGATCATTTCATCTATTCTTCTTCTTAAACCTTAATGGTTACGTTCAGACTTAATAACAAAATCGACAAAAGAAAAATGAACAACCGCCGAGACTTTTGTGGATTCTGATATTGATTAGATTGCTCTAAAAATTATTGGAAAGAATACCAAAATTTTGACCAAACTTTTACGAGTATGTAATCGACAACTAAAAATCAAATCAAATTTAATCCAAAAATTATTCCACAAAAAACAAAATGAAAAGGTTTTTGCCCAAAAAATTCAGGAAACCTCAGCATTTCATTTGAATTTTCATATTTTTTTATTTATCTCATATCTAAACATATTTTTTACTATAACCTTATCTAAAACGATAAGCATAATTTTTAGATCTTTGAAAAATTTAACCACATATCATATAATACATAATTAATCTCTAAATTTTAACAAAATCAGATTCAAAAATATGAAATTTCAACATATTGTTAAATCTGAATTTTAACCAAAAATAATCTGATTATTATACAAAAACTAGACATGATAGCTATAATCATAAGCTCATGCTAATTTCTAAATAATAAGAAACAATAGCGGAAGCTTAGCTTTTAGATCTATGACTTATAATACTGAATTGGGAATTGTTCTTCCACGACTAACCCAAAATAGCGAAAGGTTTTTGTTGATGGGATACAAAGATGTTCTGAATTTTTGATTAGGGTTGTCATGGGAACCACTACCCCTCTATTTATATAGAAATAATTTATAATATTTATGTCATTCATCAAATTAGAAATTACATAATGTATCTACACATAAATTTTCTATAACATTTATGCCTCATAGTCTTTTATTTTAACACATAAGTGACCACATAGTTTTGACTACTTTAAATAATGAACGTAACATATTGATTATACAGGTGTGACCCCAAAATAATTCTTACATACTATTCATGGACCAAAACGTAGTTTTTTGGATCAGAGAAAAAAGATGATTTATGTGTAATAACGCGATTTCTACAATTTGGGTAAGTGAATAATTGTGAAAAAAATAATGTAGAATTTTTTTTTAGAAACATAAGTAAATAAAAATGATTCTCTTAATTGATGTAAAAGAATATACAAATGTTTTTTATATACTCAAACAATCAATCCGATAACCAGCATAAATTATCAGTTTAATATAAACCGAGATTAACCAATCTAACACACCCCCCCTGATACAAGCCTTGATTCAAGGATGTATGCGCGTGGGCTGTTTGTAGAAGATTAGGTGAGAAACTCAACCTTAGGCTTCTGGATAGGGGTTTTCTGGTTGGTAAACGATGGAGGGGTGAAGTGAACCACACGAGGGGTGATGAACCTCGAGATAAATCACAAACTTAGAGCTAGGAGGGCTGGTCTCAACTAGGTTCTAAGCGCACAAGATTCTTAGAGAGAAAACTTGTAGGGAAAAAGTTTTACTTTATTAATATCAAAAAGGTTGTCGAACTACAATGCTGGAAGGAGCCTTATTAATATGCTCGACAGCTTGACCTTCTAGGTTCGACCCAAATAAGAAAAGGAAAACTTACAAAAGTGCACAAAAGGAAAAGATACAAAAGTGTATAATCGAAAAAGGACCTATTCCTAAAATGTCTTTGACTCAATGAAAGTAAATATTCTAGATCCTACCCTGCAAAACAGAAAGAGGCATATATTCGAATTGAAACTTACCTTAACTTACCTCATGGCAAAGAAATGGAAGGTGGCCGTCCTTGTGGCATGCACGCGCCTTGCTCCTAGTCTTCGACTTGGAGTAGGGTTAAAAAACTTTGGGCCCTGACCTCTCTTGCCACTAAAGCCCAAGTCTCTGATGTTCCTTGTGTTGTTGAGAAGCCTTTGGACTCTAATTTGCTCTCCTGGCCCATTGTCCTTAGCTGCTCTTCCTCTAGAAGCTTGTCGACCCATAAGCTGAATTTGTGGAAGAGTGCTCTTGATCTGCTTCTTGTCATTGCTCATGGAGGTACCACTGGTGTAGATACTTCCTCTAAGTGCATGTCCTGGAGCTGGTAGCTCATTTGGTCCGAGTCCTCTTGTGTAGAAGTGGAAGTGTGCGTGTACTCGGCTGGATGGCCTGTACCGGTTGGATTGTGCGCGGTACTGGCCGGAATGACTTCAGGACCGGCCAAGTTGATCCCGGAGTCGGCGGTGTCATCAGAGGGACCGCGGTGTCATTCACGTCCCCACCAAGTGTGCCGGAAGCTTGGGCCTCTCCGCCGGCAATGTTGACCGGTCTGGTCCTATAGGTCGAGGGTCCGGCGGTACTATCTGGTCCGGCAGGCGCGCCAGATGGTCCTGCTGTCTCGGGCAAGCTTCCTGGTCGGCCAGTCTGGTCTCCTGGCTGAATGTACGACCTGATGTCCTCATCATTCCCTCCCTCTTCAGTAGGTTTTGTCCTCAAAACTGGATCATCTGCATGGAAAGGGGCCAAGTCAGTAACATTGAACGTATTGGACACATTAAACTAACCTGGAAGCTCGATCCGGTAGGCGTTGTTGTTGATCCTCTCGAGCACTCTGAATGGTCCATCTCCTCTTGGTGCTAGCTTGAAACTCCTTAGGTTTGGGACCCTCTCCTGCCGTAGGTGTAGCCACACCCAATCGCCTGGTTGAAAGATCACCTCCTTTCTTCCTTTGTTGGCATGAGTCACGTATTGTCCGGTCCTCTTCTCCAAGTTTTCTGCTACCTTCTGGTGTAGCCTCCTTATGAACTCTGCTTTGGATGCTCCGTTGAGGTTGGTCATCTCAGCTGGTGGCAGTGGTGTTTGCTCCAGTGGGGGGAGAGGGTTGAAACCGTATACCACTTCAAATGGTGTCTTCTTGGTTGCTGAGTGCACGGCTCGGTTGTAGGCGAACTCAATGAATGGCAGGCACTCCACCCAAGTCTTTAAGTTCTTCCCTAGTGTAGTTCTGAGAAGGGTTGATAGTGTCCTGTTGACAACTTCAGTTTGGCCATCGGTTTGAGGATGGCAAGTGGTTGAGAAGAGTAGCTTCGTGCCTAGCTTTCTCCAAAAGGGTCCTCCAGAAATGGCTGAGGAACTTGGTGTCCCTGTCTGATACGATGGTCCTTGGCACTCCATGAAGCCGTACTATCTCCCTGAAGAACAGTTCAGCTGTTTGTGTGGCATCATTGACATTGGCACATGGGATGAAGTGTGCCATCTTGGAGAATCTGTCCACCACTACAAAGATTGCATCTTTGTGGTTGATCTTGGGCAGACCTAGAAAAAAATCCATCGAGATTTCCACCCATGGATGTGTTGGTATGGGCAGTGGGAGATACAACCCGTGAGGTTGCACTCGGGACTTTGCCTTCTTGCAAGTAATGCCCCTTGCACAATGTGCTTCTACTGTCCTCTTGATGTGTGGCCAGTAGAAGTGCTCCTTGACCACTGCTAGAGTCTTGTCGACACCAAAGTGGCCCATGATTCCTCCTCCATGAGCTTCTCGGATGATAAGCTCCCTTAATGATCCTTGTGGTATGCACAGCCTTCTCTCTCGGAACAAGAATCCCTCATGGATGTAAACCTAGCCATGATTCCCTGTGCCACACTCCTTGTAGCTCTCAGGAAAGTCAGGATCATCTTTGTATAGGTTCTTGATGTGCTCGAATCCTAGGACTTTTGCCTCCATGGTTGATATCAAGGCAAACCTCCTTGATAGTGCATCGGCTACCACATTGTCTTTGCCCTTCTTGTACTTGATGATGTACGGAAAGGTCTCTATGAGCTCCATCCACCTGGCATGTCTCCTCTTGAGATTGGTTTGCCCTCTGAGGTGTTTGAGAGTCTCGTGATCAGTGTGGATGACAAACTCCTTGGACAGCAAGTAATGCTGCCAAGTCTCCAATGCTCGGACAAGGGCATAGAGCTCCTTGTCATAAGTGGGGTAGTTCAGTGAGGCACCACCTAGCTTATCACTGAAGTATGCCACTGGTCTCCCTCCTTGAGTTAGCACTGCTCCTATGCCTATTCCAGAGGCATCACACTCCACTTCAAACGTCTTGTTGAAGTCCGGAAGGACTAGCACTGGTGCGTGTGTAAGGCTGTCCTTCAAGGCCTTGAATGCCTTCTCCTGAGCTTCTCCCCAGCTGAATCCCACGTTCTTCTTCACTACTCCCGTCAGTGGTGAGGCAATACTGCTGAAGTTGGGCACGAATCTCCTATAGAAGCTGGCCAGTCCGTGGAAGCTCCTTACTTGGCTGATGTTTCCTGGTGTGGGCCATTCTTGTATGGCTCGAATCTTCTCTTCATCAACCTGTAGGCCCTGTGAACTTACAACAAAACCTAAAAAGACAAGCTTATCAGTACAAAAGGTGCACTTCTTAAGATTGGCATAAAGCTCTTCTTGTCGAAGGGTTTTAAGTACCATCTCAAGATGTGTGAGGTGTTCCTGTAGGCACTTACTATAAACTAGTATGTCATCAAAGTAAACCACTACAAACTTACTGATGTACGCCCTAAGAACTTGTTTCATAAGGCGCATGAAGGTGCTTGGGGCATTAGTCAAGCCAAATGGCATGACTGTCCACTCGTAGAGTCCTTGCTTTGTCTTGAAAGCAGTTTTCCACTCATCACCTTCCTTCATTTTTACCTGGTGGTATCCACTTTTGAGGTCTATCTTGGAGAAGACCGTGGCTCCACTCAGCTCATCTAGCATGTCATCCAGTCGTGGTATTGGATGCCTATTCTTGACTGTGATGTTGTTGATTGCTCGGCAGTCCACGCACATGCGCCAAGTCCCATCCTTCTTGGGCACTAGTAGCACTGGTACAGCACATTGACTGAGGCTCTCTCGAACATATCCTTTCTCCAGGAGCTCCTTGACTTGCTTCTCAAGCTCCTTGGACTCCTCTGGACTCATCCGGTAGGCTGGCCGGTTGGGCAGGGCTGCTCGGGCACTAGGTCGATCTGGTGTTCTATGCCACGTAAAGGAGGCAAGCCTGCTGGTATCTCCTCTGGAAATACATCCTGGAATTTGTTGAGGATTGTTGCTACTTCATGAGGTAGCTCTACCTGTCCCTGTTCTATACTCAACACTTCCTTGAAAACCATTAGTAACATTAAGTCCTTCGAGGCTAAAACTCTCCGGACATGACTAGGTTNATCAACCATGGAGGCAAAGGTCCTAGGATTCGAGCACATCAAGGATCTATACAAGGATGATCCTGACCTTGCTGAGAGCTACAAGGAGTGTAGCACAGGGAGTCATGGCAAATTCTACATCCATGAGGGATTCTTGTTCCGAGAAAGAAGGCTGTGTATACCACAAGGATCACTAAGGGAGCTTATCATCCGAGAAGCTCATGGAGGAGGACTCATGGGCCACTTTGGTGTCGACAAGACCCTAGCAGTGGTCAAGGAACACTTCTACTGGCCACACATCAAGAGGACAGTAGAAGCACATTGTGCAAGATGCATCACTTGCAAGAAGGCAAAGTCCCGAGTGCAACCTCACGGGTTTTATCTCCCACTGCCCATACCAACACATCCATGGGTGGACATCTCGATGGATTTTGTTCTAGGTCTGCCCAAGATCAACCACAAAGATGCAATCTTTGTAGTGGTGGAGAGATTCTCCAAGATGGCACACTTCATTCCATGTGCCAATGTCAATGATGCCACACAAACAGCTGAGCTGTTCTTCAGGGAGATAGTACGGCTTCATGGAGTGCCAAGGACCATCGTATCAGACAGGGACACCAAGTTCCTCAGCCATTTCTGGAGGACCCTTTGGAGAAAGCTAGGCACGAAGCTACTCTTCTCTACCACTTGCCACCCTCAAACCGATGGCCAAACTGAAGTTGTCAACAGGACACTATCAACCCTTCTCAGGACTACACTAGGGAAGAACCTAAAGACTTGGGTGGAGTGCCTGCCATTCATTGAGTTCGCTTACAACCGAACCGTGCACTCAGCAACCAAGAAGACACCATTTGAAGTGGTATACGGCTTCAACCCTCTCACCCCATTGGAGCAAACACCACTGCCACCAGCTGAGATGAACAACCTCAACGGAGCATCCAAAGCAGAGTTCATAAGGAGGTTACACCAGAAGGTAGCAGAGAACTTGGAGAAGAGGACCGGACAGTACGTGACTCATGCCAACAAGGGAAGAAGGGAGGTGATCTTTCAACCAGGCGATTGGGTGTGGCTACACCTACGGCAGGAGAGGTTCCCAAACCTAAGGAGTTCCAAGCTAGCACCAAGAGGAGATGGACCATTCAGAGTGCTCGAGAGGATCAACAACAACGCCTACCAGATAGAGCTTCCAGGTGAGTTTAACGTGTCCAATACGTTTAATGTTACTGACTTGGCCCCTTTCCATGCAGATGAACCAGTTTTGAGGACAAAACCTACTGAAGAGGGAGGAAATGATGAGGACATCAGGTCGTACATCCAGCCAGGAGACCAGACTGGCCGACCAGGAAGCTTGCCCGAGACAGCAGGACCATCTGGCGCCCCTGCCGGACCAGACAGTACCGCCGGACCCTCGACCTATAGGACCAGACCGGTCAACATTGCCGGCGGAGAGGCCCAAGCTTCCGACACACTTGGTGGGGACGTGAATGACACCGCCGGTCCCTCTGATGACACCGCCGACTCCGGGATCAACTTGGCCGGTCCTGAAGTCATTTCGGCCAGTACCGCGCACAATCCAGCCGGTACAGGCCATCCAGCCGAGTACACGCACACTTCCACTTCTACACAAGAGGACTCGGACCAAATAAGCTACCAGCTCCAGGACATGCACTTAGAGGAAGTATCTACACCAGTGGTACCTCCAGGAGCAATGACAAGAAGCAGATCAAGAGCACTCTTCCACAAATTCAGCTTATGGGTCGACAAACTTCTAGAGGAAGAGCAGCTAAGGACAATGGGCCAGAAGAGCAAATTAGAGTCCAAAGGCTTCTCAACAACACAAGGAACATCAGAGACTTGGGCTTTAGTGGCAAGAGAGGTCAAGCCCCAAAGATATTTAACCCTACTCCAAGTCGAAGACTAGGAGCAAGGCGCGTGCATGCCACAAGGACGGCCACCTTCCATTTCTTGGCCGGGAGGTAAGTTAAGGTAAGTTTCAATTCGAATATATGCCTCTTTCTGTTTTGCAGGGTAGGATCTAGATGCTTTACATTTTGAGTCAAGAACATTTTAGGAATAGGTCCTTTTTCGGTTATGCACTTTTGTATCTTTTCCTTTTGTGCACTTTTGTAAACTTTCCTTTTCTTTATTTGAGTCGCCCCTAGAAGGTCAAGCTGTCGAGCATATTAATAAGGCTCCTTCCAGCATTGTAGTTCGACAACCTTTTTGATATTAATAAAGATTGAATTTTCTTTAACAAGTTATTCTCTCAAGAGACTTGTGCGCTTAGAACCTAGTTGAGACCAGCCCTCCTAGCTCTAAGTTTGTGATTTATCACGAGGTTCATCACCCCTCGTGTGGTTCACTTCACCCTTCCATCTTTTACCAACCAGAAAACGCCCATCCAGAAGCCTAAGGTTGAGTTTCTCACCTAATCTTCTACAAACAGCCCACGCGCATACATCCTTGAATCAAGGCTTGTATCACATAACTTCTGATTTATATCTCAGAATGACACGAATCCAATGCCCACATTAAGCTAGTTCAATTTTCTATATTGTGACAAATTTTGAAACAAAACTAGATACGACAAAGCGTACAAGTAATCCAACCTATCCCAAACTATGTGATGCCATGCATTATGCTTCGTTTATAAGCCTTTCATCAATGAGCACCAATGATGAGTTTAGAATGATCACTTTAACTGGCCGATCAACTTAACATGTCCGCAATAAATCAACGGTAACTTTTGATTTAGAGTTGAGAAACACAGGAATCCAATGCCCACGTTAGCTAACTTAGTTTTCTATACTGTAACAAAATTTGAGACAAAAATATATACAAAAAAGCGTCCAAGTAATCCAATCTATCCAAAACTGTGTGATGCCATGCATTATGCTTCATTTATAAGCCTTTACTCAATGAGCACCAATGATCAGTTTAGAATGATCACGATAACTAGCCGATCCACTTGACGTGTCCGCACTAAATTGACTTTAACTTCTGATTTATAGCTCAGAATGACACGAATCTAATGCCCACGTTAAGCTAGCTTAATTTTATTTATTTTGACAAAAATTTGAAATAGAAATAGAGATGACAAAGTGTCCAAGTAATCCAATCTATCCCAAAATACGTGATGCCATGCTTTATGCTTCATTTATAAGCCTTTACATAATGAGCACCAATGATCACTTTAGCATGATCACTTTAACAGGCCGATTAACTTGATATGTCTGCACTAAACCGTCCGTAGCTTTTTATTTAGAGCTACGAATTACATGAATCCAATGCCCACGTTAAGCAAGCTCAGTTTTCTATATTTTCAAAAATCTTGAAACAGAAATAGAGACGAAAAAGCGTCCAAGTAATCCAATCTATCCCAAACTTCATGATCCCATGCTTTATGCTTAATTTATAAACCTTTACTCAATGAGCACCAATGATCATTTTAAAGTGATCATTTTAACTGGCTAATCAACTTAATATCTCCGTACTAAATCGTCTGTAACTTTTGATTTAGAGCTCAGAAACAAACGAATCCAATGCCCACCTTAAGCCAGCTCAAGTTTCTATATTGTAACAAACTTTGAGACTGAAATAGATATGACAAAGCGTCTAACTAAGCATGGCATCACGCAGTTTGGATAAATTGGATTATTTGGATGCTTAGTCGAATCTAGTTCTGTCTCAAATTTTGTCACAAAATTAAAAATTGAAATAGCTTAATATGGGCATTGGATTCATGTTATTCTGAGCTATAAATCAAAAGTTATGGACAATTTAGTGCAGACATGTCAAGTTCATCGGCCAGTTAAAGTCATCATTCTAAACTGATCATTGGTGCTCATTGAGTAAAAGCTTATAAATAAAAAATAATACCTGGCATCAATTAGTTGTGGATAAATGAAAAATAATGCATGGGCGCTTTGTCGTATCTATTTCTATCTCAAAATTTTGTCAAAATATAGAAAATTGAGCTAGCTTAACGTGGGCAATGGATTCGCGTCATTCTTAGCTCTAAATCAACAGTTACGGATGATTTAGTGCGTTCATGTCAAGTTGATCGTCCAGTTAAAGTGATAATTCTAAATGGATAATTGGTGCCCACTGAGTAAAGGCTTATAAATGAGGCATAATGCATGACATCACACAGTTTTGGATAGATTGGTTGGATGCTTTGTTGTATCTTCCTTTGTCTCAAATTTTGTTACAATATAGAAAATTGATCTAACTTAACATGGGCATTGGATTCATGTGTTTCTGAGCTCTAAATTGAAAGTTACACACGATTTAATGCGGACATGTCAATTGGATCCGCTAGTTAAAGTGATGATTCTAAACTGATCATTGGTGCTCATTAAGTAAAGGCTTATAAATGAAGCATAAAGCATGACATCACGAAGTTTGGGATCGATTGGATTATTTGGACGATTTGTGGCCTCTATTTCTGTCTCAAATTTTGTCAAAATATAGAAAATTGAGCTAGCTTAACGTGGGCACTGGATTCGCATCATTCTTAGCTCTAAATCAAAAGTTACGGACGATTTAGTGCGTACATTTGAAGTTGATCGGCCAGTTAAAGTGATCATTCTAAATGGATAATTGGTGCCCACTGAGTAAAGGCTTATCAATGAAGAATAATGTATGACATCACACAGTCTTGGATAGATTGGTTGGACGCTTTGCCGTATCTTGCTTTGTGTCAAATTTTGTTACAATATAGAAAATGGATCTAGATTAAAGTGGGCATTGGATTCATGTGTTTCTGAGCTCTAAATTGAAAGTTACACATGATTTAGTGTGGACTTGTCAAGTGGATCCGCTAGTTAAAGTTATGATTCTAAACTGGGCATTGGTTCTCATTAAGTAAAGGCATACAAATGAATCATAATGCAAGGCAGCACAAAGTTTGGGATCGATTGGATTACTTGGACGCTTTGTGGTCTCTATTTCTGTCTCAAATATTGTCAAAATATAGAAAATTGAGCTAGGTTAACGTGGGCATTGGATTCGTGTCATTCTGAGCTCTAAATAAAAAGTTACGGACAATTTAGAGTGGACATACCAAGTTAATCGGCCAGTTAAAGGGATCATTCTAAACAGATCATTGCTGCTCATTCAGTAAAGGCTTATAAATGAAGCATAAGGCATGCCACCACGCAGTTTGAGATAGATTGGATTATTTGGACGCTTTTTTATATCTAGTTCTGTCTCAAATTTTGTCACAATATTGATAATTGAACTAGCGTAATGTGGGCATTGGATTCGTGTTATTTTGAGCTATAAATCAAAAGTTATGGACGATTTAGTGCAGACATGACAAGTTGATCGGCCAGTTTAAATGATCATTCTAAACTGATCATTGGTGCTCATTGAGTAAAAGCTTATCAATGAAAAATTATGCATGGCGTCACGCATTTTGGGATTGATTGGATTACTTGGACGCTTTGTCGTATCTACTTCTGTCTCAAATTTTGTCAGAATATTGAAATTGAGCTACCTTAACGTGGGCATTGGACTCGTGTCATTCTGAGCTCTAAATCAAATGTTACGGACAA
Organism: Pugionium dolabratum; assembly: GCA_018901945.1. Taxonomy (NCBI): domain Eukaryota; kingdom Viridiplantae; phylum Streptophyta; class Magnoliopsida; order Brassicales; family Brassicaceae; genus Pugionium; species Pugionium dolabratum. The sequence goes on along the minus strand of JAEVFF010000174.1, from coordinate 112,383 downwards.
TTTAGTGCAGACATGTCAAGTTTATCAGCCAGTTAAAGTCATCATTCTAAACTGATATTGGTGCTCATTGAGTAAAGGCTAATAAATGAAGCATAATGCAGTGCATCCCACAGTCTTGGATAGATTGGTTGGACGCTTTGCCGTATCTTGCTTTGTGTCAAATTTTGTTACAATATAGAAAATTGATCTAGATTAAAGTGGGCATTGGATTCATGTGTTCCTGAGCTCTAAATTGAAAGTTACACACGATTTAGTGTGGACATGTCAAGTGGATCCACTAGTTAAAGTTATGATTCTAAACTGAGCATTGGTGCTCATTAAGTAAAGGCATACAAATGAATCATAACGCAAGGCAGCACCAAGTTTGGGATCGATTGGATTACTTGGACGCTTTGTTGTATCAATTTTTGTCTTAAATTTTGTTATAATTTAGAAAATTGAGCTAGCTTAACGTGGGCATTTGATTTGTGTGTTTTTGAGCTCTAAATCAAAAGTTACGGATGATTTTAAACTGATCATTTTAGAATCAAAAGTGCGGACATGTCAAGTTGATCGGCCAGTTTAAGTGATCATTTTAAACTGATCATTGGTGCTCATGAAGTAAAGGCTTATAAATGAAGCATAAAGCATGGCATCACGCATTATTGTATAAATTGGATTACTTAGACACTTTGTCATCTCTATTTCTGTCTCAAATTTTGTCAAGAATTATTTAAAATTGAGCTAGCTTAACGTGGGCATTGGATTCGCGTCATTCTGAGCTCTAAATCAAAAGTTATGGACTATTTAGTGCGAATATGTCAAGTTGTTCCGCCAGTTAAAGTGATCATTCTAAACTGATCATTGGTGCTCATTAACTAAAGGCTCATAAATGAAGCCTAGAGAATGGCATCAAATTTTGTCGTCTCTACTTCTGTCTCAAATTTTGTCATAACTAAAGGATCATTGGTGCTCATTCGATAGATTGGATTACTTGGACGCTTTGTCGTCTCTACTTCTGTCTCAAATTTTGTCAAAATTTAGAAAAATTATCTAGCTTAACGTGGGCATTCGATTCATATCATTATTAGCTGAAAACAAGAGGAATGGACAATTTACTGCGGACATGCAAATTTATATGCTAGTTAATATGATTATTCAAAACTGATCATAGGTGCTCATTGAGTAAAACTTTATAAATGAAGCACCTAAGTAATCCAATCCATCCTAAGATGCATAATGCCATGCATTATTTTTCATTTATAAGCTTTTACTCAATGAGCACCAATAATCAGTTTAGAATGATCATTTGAACTATGGGATCAACTTGTCATGTGTGCAATAAATCGTCCATAACTTTTAATTTATAGCTTAGAATTATATGAATCCAATGCCCATATTAAGCTATTTCAATTTTCAATTTTGTGATAAAATTTGAGACAGAACTAGAAACGACAAAGCGTCCAAGTAATCCAATCTATCCAAAATGTGTGATGCCATGCTTTATGATTCATTTATAAGCCTTTACTTAGTGAGCACAAATGATCAGTTTAGAATGATCACATTACCTGGCCGTCAACTTGACATGTTCACTCTAAATCGTTCGTAAATTTTGATTTAATGCTTAGAATGACACGAATCCAATGCCCACGTTAAGCTAGCTCAATTTTCTATATTGTGACAAAATTTCAGAGAAAACTCGATATGTCAAAGCGTACAAGTAATCCAATCTATCCAAAATTGTATAATGCTGTGCATTATGCTTCAATGATAAGCCTTTACGCAATGGACACCAATGATCATTTTTGAATGATCACTTTAACTGGCCAATAAACTTGACATGTCCACACTAAATCATCTGTAACTTTTGATTAAGAGATCAGAATGACATGAATCTAATGCCCATGTTAAGCTACCTCAATTTTCTATATTTTGAAAAAATTTGGAGTAGAAATAGACACCAAAATGCGTCCAAGTAATCCAATATATCCCAAATTGTGTGCTACCATGCTTTATGCTTCATTTATAAGCCTTTATGTAATGAGCACCAATGATCAGCTTAGAATGATCACTTTAACAGGCCGATCAACTTGACATGTCTGCACTAAATCGTCTGTAAGTTTTGATTTATAAATCAGAAACACAGGAATCCAATGCCCATTTAAGCTAGCTCAATTTTCTATATTGTAACAAAATCTGAGACACAAATAGATATGACAAAGCGTCCAAGTCATCCAATCTATCCAAAATTGTCTCATGCCATGCATTATGCTTCATTTATAAGCGTTTACTCAATGAGCACCAATGATAAGTTTAGAATGATCACTTTAACTGGCCCATAAACTTGACATAACCGCACTAAATCGTCCAAAACTTTTTATTTAGAGCTAAGAATGACACGAATCCAATGCCCACATTAAGCTAAATGAATTTTCTATTTTTTGACAAAATTTGAGACAGAAATAGAGACGACAAAGCATCCAAGTAATCTAATCCATCCAACTTGCTTGATGTCATGCATTACGCTTTATTTATAACCCTTTACTTAATGAGCATCAATGATCAATTTAGAATGATCACTTTAACTCGCCGATAATCTTGACATGTTCATACTAAATCGTCCCTAACTTTTTAGTTAGAGCTCTGAATGAATCGAATCCAATGTCGATGTTAAGCTAGCTCAACTTTCTATATTGTGACAAAATTTGAGACAGAACTAGATATGACAAAGACTCCAAGTAATCCAATCTATCCAAAATTGTGTGATGCGATGCATTATGCTTCCTTGATAAGCCTTTTCTCAATGGGCACCAATGATCAGTTTAGAATGATCACTTTAACTGGCCGATCAACTTGACATGTCCGTTCTAAATCTTGCGTAACGTTTGATTTAGTGCTCAGAATGACACGAATGCAATGACCACGTTAAGCGAGCTCAATTTTCTATATTGTAAAAAAATTTTAGACAGAAATATACATGACAGAGTGTGCAAGTAATCCAATCTATCCAAAACTGTGTCATGTCATGCATTATGCCTCATTTATAAGCATTTACTCAATGAGCACCAACTGTCATTTTAGAATGATGACTTTAACTGGCCGATAAACTTGATATGTCCCCACTAAATCGTCTGTATCTTTTGATTTAGAGCTCAGAATGACACGAATCCAATGCCCACGTTAAGCTAGCTCAATTTTCTATATTTTGATAAACTTTGATAAGGAAATAGAGACGACAAAGCATCCAAGTAATCGAATCTATCCAAATTTCTTGATGTCATGCATTATGCTTCATTTATAAGCCTTTACTTAATGAGCACCAATGATCTGTTTAGAATCATCACTTTAATACGCCGATCAACTTGACATGTCTGCACTAAATCTTGTGTAACTTTCAATTTAGAGCTCATAAACACACGAATCTATTGCCCAGAATAAGCTAGCTCAATTTTCTATATTGTAACATAACTTGAGCGGGAGCAAGATACGACTAAGTGTCCAAGTAATCCAATCTATCCAAAACTATGTGATGCCATGCATTATGCTTCCTTGATAAGCCTTTACTCAATGGGCACAAATTATCCATTTAGAATTATCACTTTAATTGGCAGATCAACTTAAGATTTCTGCACTAAATCGTCCGTAAATTTTGATTTAGAGATAAGAATGACACGAATCCAATTTCCACGTAAAACTAGCTCAATTTTCTATATTTTTACAAAATTTGAGACAGAAATTGATTCGACAAAGCGTCCAAGTAATCCAATCTATGCCAAATTATGTGATGCCATACATTATGCTTCAGTTATAAGCCTTTACTCAATGAGCATCAATGATCAAATTAGAATAATGACTTTAACTGGCCGATCAACTTAATATGTCCGTACTAAATCATCCATACCTTTTGATTTAAAACTCATAATGACACGAATCCAATGCTCACTTTAAGCTAGCTCAATTTTCTAAATTGTGACAAATTTGAGACAGATCAAGATACGATAAATCGTCCAAGTAATCCAATCTATCAAAAACTTTGTAATGCCATGCATTTTGTTTCATTTATAAGCCTTTAATAAATGAGGACCAATGATCATTTTAGAATGATCACTTTAGCTGGGCGTTAAACTTGACATTTCCCCACTAAATCGTCTGTAACTGTTGATTTGAACTCATAATGACACGAATCCAATCCCTACGTTAAGCCAGCTCAATCTTCAATATTTTGACAAAATATGAGACACAGCTAGATATAACAAAGCGTCCAACTAATCCAATATATCAAAAACTGTGTAATGTCATGCATTATGCTTCATTGATAAGCCTTTACTCAAGGCACCAATGATCAGTTTAGAATGATCACTTTAAACGGCCGATCAACTTAATATGTCCACACTAAATCGTCTGTAACTTTTGATTTAGAGCTCTGAATGACACGAATCCAATGCCCAAGTTAAGCTAGCTCAATTTTCTATATTTTGATAAAATTTGGAACAGAAATAGAGATGACAAAGCATCCAAGTAATCCAATCTATCCCAAATTGTGTGATGCCATGCTTTATGCTTCATTTATAAGCCTTTACATAATGAGCACCATTGATCATTTTAGAATGATCAATTTAACTGGCCGATCAACTTAATATGTCCGTACTAAATAATTCGTCACTTTTGATTTAAAACTCATAATGACAGGAACCCAATGCCCACATTAAGCTAGCTCAATTTTCTATGTTAAGACAAAGTTTGAGAAAGAAATAGTTATGACAAAGCATCCAAGCAATCCAATCCATCCCAAACTGATTGATGCCATGCATTATTTTTCATTTATAAGCTTTTACTCAGTGAGAACCAATGATCAGTTTAGAATAAAACTTATAAGCGTCCATAAGTTTTGATTTATAGCTCATAATGAAACGAATCCAGTGCCCACATTAAGGTTGTTAAATTTTCTATATTGTAACAACATTTTAGATATAAATAGATTCGACAAAGCGTCCAAGTAATCGAATCTATCTAAAACTGTGTCATGCATTTTGCTTCATTTATAAGCCTTTGCTCAATAAGCACCAATGATCATTTTAGAATGATGAATTTAACTAGCCGATCAACTTGACATTTCCGCAATAAATTGTCCGAAACATTTGAATTAGAGCTCAGAAACACACGAATCAAATGCCCATGTTAGGCTAGCTTAAGTTTTGATATTTTGACACAATTTGAGACAAAAATAGAGACGACAAAGCATCTAAGTAATCTAATCCATCCAAACTGCTTGATGTCATGCATTATGCTTCATTTATAACCCTTTACTTAATGAGCACCAATGATCAGTTTACAATGATCACTTAAACTTGCCGATCAACTTGACATTTTCGTACAAAATCGTCCCTAACTTTTGATTTAGAGCTCAGAATGACACGAATCCAATACCCACGTTACGCTAGCTCAATTTTCTTTATTTTTACAAAATTTGAGATAGAAATAGAGATGACAAAGCGTCCAAGTAATCTAATCCATTCAAACTTCTTGATGTCATGCATTATGCTTTATTTATAACCCTTTACTTAATGAGCACCAATGATCAGTTCAGAGTGATCACTTTAACTGGCCGATCAACTTGACATGTTTGTACTAAATCGTCCCTAATTTTTTACTTAGAGCTCTGAATAAATTGAATCCAGTGCCCACTTTGACCTAGCTCAATTTTCTATATTGTGACAAAATTTGAGACAAAACTAGATACGTCAAAGCGTCCAAGTAATCTAATCTATCAAAAACTGTGTAATGCCATGCATTATGTTTCATTTATAAGCCTTTACTCAATGAGCACCAATGATCATTTTAGAATGATCACTTTAACTGGCCGATAAACTTGAAATGTCCCCACTAAATTGTTTGTACATTTTGATTTAGAGCTCCGAATGACATGAATCCAATGCCCACGTTAAGGTAGCTCAATTTTCTATATTTTGATAAAATTTGAGAAGGAAACAGAGACGAAAAAGCGTTCAAGTAATCCAATCCATCCAAACTGCTTGATGCATGCATTATTTTGCATTTATAAGCCTTTACTTAATTAGCACCAGTGATTTGTTTAGAATGATCACTTTAACTAGCCGATCAATTTGACATTTCCACTCTAAATCGTCCGTAAATTTGGATTTAGCGCTCAGAATGACACGAATCCAATGCCCACGTTAAGCTAGCTCAATTTTCTATATTTTGACAAAATTTGAGGCAGATATAGAGACGAAAAAGCGTTCAAGTAATCTAATCCATCCAAACTGCTTGATGTCATGCATTATGCTTCATTTATAACCCTTTACTTAATGAGCACCAATGATCTTTTAAAATGATCACTTTAACAGGCCGATCAACTTGACATGTTTGTACTGAATCGTGCCTAACTTTTTGTATAGAGCTCCTAATGAATCGAATACAATGCCCACTTTAAGCTAACTCAATTTTGTATATTGTGCAAATTTGCGACAGAACTAGATACGACAAAGCGTCCAAGTAATCCAATCTATCAAAAACTATGTAATGCCATGCACTATGTTTCATTTATAAGCCTTTACTCAATGAGCACCAATGATCATTTTAGAATGATCACTTTAACTGGCTGATAAACTTGACATGTCCCCACTAAATCGTCTGTAACTTTTCATTGAGAACTCCGAATGACACGAATCCAATACCCACGTTAAGGTAGCTCAAGTTTCTATATTGTGACAAAATTTGAGACATAACTAGATATGACAAAACGTCAATGTAATCTAATCTATCCAAAATTGTGTGATGCGATGCATTATGCTTCCTTGATAAGCCTTTACTCAATGGGCACCAATGATAAGTTTAGAATGATCACTTTAACTACCCGATCAACTTGACATGTCTGCACTAAATCTTCCGTAACTTTTGATTTAGAGCTCAGAATGACACCAATCCAATGCCCACATTAAGCGAGCTCGATTTTCTATATTTTGAAAACATTTGAGGAGGAAATAGAGACAACAAAGCGTCCAAGTAATCCAATCCATCCAAACTGCTTGATGTCAAGCATTATGCTTCATTTATAATCCTTTACTTAATGAGCACAAATGATCTGTTTAGAATGATCACTTTAACTAGCAGATCAACTTGACATGTCTGCTCTAATTCATCTGTAAATATTGATTTAGGGCTCAGAATGACATGAATCCAATGCCCATGTTATGCTAGCTCAACTTTTTATATTGTATTAAAATTTAAGACAGAAATAATACGACAAAGCGTCCAAGTAATCCAATCTATCGAAAACTGTGTGATGTCATGCTTTATGCTTCATTTATAAGCCTTTACTTAATGAGCACCAATGATCAATTTAGAATCATCACTTTAACTCGGCGATCAACTTGACATGTCTGTACTAAATCTTGTGTAACTATCAATTTAGAGCTTAGAAACACACAAATTCAATGCCCACAATAAGCTTGCTCAATTTTCTATATTGTAACAAAATTTGAGCGCTAGATACAACATAGCGTGCAAGTAATCGAATCTATCCAAAACTATGTGATGCCATGCAATATGCTTCTTTGATAAGCCTTTACTGAATGGGCACAATTTATCCATTTAGAAATATCTCATTAACTGGCAGATAACTTAACATGTCCACACTAAATCGTCCGTAAATTTTGATTTAGAGCTAAGAATGACACGAATCTAATGCCCACATAAAGTAGCTCAATTTTCTATATTTTTACAAAATTTGAAACAGAAATTGATATGACAAAGCTCCCAAAAAATCCAATCTATCCCAAACTATGTGATGCCATACATTATGCTTCATTTATAAGCCTTTACTCTATGAGGATCAATGATCAAATTAGAATGATGCTTTAACTGGTCGATCAACTTGATATTTCTACACTAAATCGTGCTTAACTTTTGATTTAGAGTTCAGAATGACATGAATCCAATGCCCACCATAACCTAGCTTAATTCTCTATATTTTGACAAAATTTTGAGACTGAAATCGAGACGACAAAGCATCCAAGTAATCCAATCTATCTAAGCCGCTTGACGCTATGCATTATGTATCATTTATTAGGCTTTACTTAATGAGCACCAATTATCAGTTTAGAATGATCACTTTAACTGGCCGATCAACTTGACATGTCCATACTAAATCGTCCCTCAGATTTTATTTAGAGCTCTGAATAACACGAATCCAATGCCCATGTTAAGCTAGTTCAATTTTCTATATTTTGACAAAATTATTGAAAGAAATAGAGACGACAACGTATCCAAGTAATCCAATCTACCCTAAAATGTGTAATGCCATGCTTTATGTTTCATCTATAAGCCTTTACATAATGAGCACCGATGACTAGTTTAAATTTATTACTTTAATTGGCCGATCATTTTGACTTGTCCGCAAAAAATTGTCCGTATTTAGAGCTCGGAAACCCACAAATCAAATGCCCATGTTAAGATATCTCAATTTTCTATATTGTGACAAAATTTGAGACACAAATAGATATGAAAAAGCGTCCAAGTAATCCAATACATCCCAAAGCATGTGATGCCATGCATTCTTTTTCGTTATTAAGCTTTTACTCAATTAGCACCAATGATCAGTTTAGAATGATCATTTAAGGTCGATCAATTTGTCATATCTGCACTAAATCGCCCATACCTTTTGATTTATAGCTCAGAAGGACACAAATCCAATGCCCACAATCTAGTTCAATTTTCTATATTATGACAAAATTTGAAACAGCACTAGATACGACAAAGTGTCCAAGTAATCCAATCTATCCAAAACTGTGTGATGCCATGCATTATGCTTCAGTTATAAGGTTTTACTCAATGGGCATCAAATATCAGTTTACAATGATCCTTTTAACTGGCCGATCAACTTGACATATCCGCACTAAATCGTCCATAATTTTTGAATTAGAGCGGAGAATGACACAAATCCAATGCACACGTTAAACTAGCTCAATTTGATTTATTTTTACAAAATTCAAGATTGCAAAAGAGATGAAAAAGTGTCCAAGTAATCCAATATATCCATACTGCTTGATGCCATGCATTATGCTTCATTTCTAAGCCTTTACTTAATGAGCACCAATGATCAGTTTAAAATGATCACTTTAACTGGTTGATCAACTTGACATGTTTGGACTAAATCGTCTGATACTTTTGATTTAGAGCTCAGAAACACACGAATCCCGTTCCCACGATAATCTAGTTCAATTTTCTATTTTCTGACAAAATTTGAGACAGAACTAGATATGAGAAAACGCACAAGTAATCCAATCTATCCATAATTGTGTGATGCCATGCATTATGCTTCATTTATAAGCCTTTACTCAGTGGGCACCAAAGATCAGTTTAGAATGATCACTTTAACTGGCCGATCAACTTGACATGTCTCCACCAGTCATCAGTAAATTTTGATTTAGAGCTCAGAATTACACGAATCGAATGCCCATGTTATGCTAGCTCAATTTTCTATATTTTGACAAAATTATTGATAGAAATAGAGATGACAACGTATCCAAGTTATCCAATCTATCCCAAAATGTGTGATGCCATGCTTTATGTGTCATCTATAAGCCTTTACTTAATGAGCACCGATGACTAGTTTAAATTTATTACTTTAACTGGCCGATCAACTTGACTTGTCCGCAAAAAATTGTCCGTATTTAGAGCTCGGAAACACACAAATCAAATGCCCATGTTAAGATATCTCAATTTTCTATATTGTGACAAAATTTGAGACACAAAATAGATATGAAAAAGCGTCCAAGTAATCCAATACATCCCAAAGTACGTGATGCCATGCATTCGTTTTCATTATTAAGCTTTTACTCAATTAGCACCAATGATCAGTTTAGAATGATCATTTTAAGGTCGATCAATTTGTCATATGTGCACTAAATCGCCCATACCTTTTGATTTATAGCTCAGAAGAACACAAATCCAATGCCAATCTAGTTCAATTTTCTATATTATGACAAAATTTGAAACAGCACTAGATACGACAAAGTGTCCAAGTAATCCAATCTATCCAAAACTGTGTGATGCCATGCATTATGCTTCAGTTATAAGGCTTTACTCAATGGGCACCAAATATCAGTTTACAGTGATCCTTTTAACTGGCCGATCAACTTGACATATCCGCACTAAATCGTCCATAATTTTTGAATTAGAGCGGAGAATGACACAAATCCAATGCACACGTTAAACTAGCTCAATTTGATTTATTTTTACAAAATTCAAAATTGCAAAAGAGATGACAAAGTATCCAAGTAATCCAGTCTATCCATACTGCTTGATGCCATGCATTATGCTTCATTTCTAAGCCTTTACTTAATGAGCACCAATGATCAGTTTAGAATGATCAGTTTAACTGGCTGATCAACTTGACATGTTTGGACTAAATCGTCTGATATTTTTGATTTCGAGCTCAGAAACACACGAATCCCATGCCCACGATAATCTAGTTCAATTTTCTATTTTTTGACAAAATTTGAGACAGAACTAGATATGAGAAAACGTACAAGTAATCCTATCTTTCCATAACTGTGTGATGCCATGCATTATGCTTCATTTATAAGCCTTTACTCAGTGGGCACCAAAGATCAGTTTAGAATGATCACTTTGGCTGGCCGATCAACTTGACATATCTGCACTAAATTGTCCGTAACTGTTGGTTTAGAGCTCAATATGACACGAATCTAGTTCCCACGTTAATCTAGTTCAGTTTTCTATATTTTGACAAAATTTGAGACAGAAATAGAGAAGGCAAAGCATCCAAGTAATCCATTCTATCCAAACTGGTTGATGCCATGCATTATGCTTCATTTCAAAGCCTTCACTTAATGAGCGCCAATGATCAGTTTAGAATGATCAATTTAACTAGCCAATCAACTTGACATGTCCGCATTAATCGTCTTTAACTTTTGATTTAGAGCTCAGAATAACACGAATCAAATGCCCACGTTAATCTAGCTCAATTTTCTATATTATGACAAAATTTGAGACAGAACTAGATAAAACAAAGCGTCCAAGTAATCCAATTTATCCAAAAATGTGTGATGCCATGCAACATGGTGCATTTATAAGCCTTTATTCAATGGGCACAAATAATCAGTTTAGAATGATCATTTTAACTAGCCGATAACCTTGACATGTCCGCACTAATCATCAGTAAATTTTGATTTAGAGCTTAGAATGACACGAATCGAATGCCCATGTTATGCTAGCTCAATTTTATATATTTTGACAAAATTTGTGAAAGAAATAGAGACGAGAACGCGTCCAAGTAATCCAATCTATCCCAAAATGTGTGATGCCATGCTTTATGTTTCATCTATAAGCCTCTACTTAATGAGCACCGATGACTAGTTTAAAATTATTACTTTAACTGGCCGATCAACTTGACTTGTCCGCAAAACATCGTCTGATTTAGAGCTCGGAAACACATAAATCAAATGCCCACGTTAAGATATCTCAATTTTCTATATTGTGAAAAAATTTGAGACACAAATAGATATGAAAAAAGCGTCCAAGTAATCCAATACATCCCAAAGTACGTGATGCCGTGCATTCTTTTTCATTATTAAGCTTTTACTCAATTAGCACCAATGATCAGTTTATAATGATCATTTAAAGGTCGATCAATTTGTCATATCTGCACTAAATCGCCCATACGTTTTGATTCATAGCTCAGAAGGACACAAATCCAATGCCAACAATCTAGTTCAATTTTCTATATTATGACAAAATTTGAAACAGCACTAGATACGACAAAGTGTCCAAGTAATCCAATCTATCCAAAACTGTGTGATGCCATGCATTGTGCTTCAGTTATAAGGCTTTACTCAATGGGCACCAAATATCAGTTTACAATGATCATTTTAATTGGCCGATCAACTTGACTTGTCCACACTAAATCGTCCATAATTTTTGAATTAGAGCGGAGAATGACACGAATCTAATGCACACGTTAAGCTAGCTCAATTTGATTTATTTTTAGAAAATTCAAGATTGCAAAAGAGATGACAAAGTATCCAAGTAATCCAATATATCCATACTGCTTGATGCCATGCATTATGCTTCATTTCTAGGCCTTTACTTAATGAGCACCATTGATCAGTTTAGAATGATCACTTTAACTGGCTGATCAACTTGACATGTTTGGACTAAATCGTCCGATACTTTTGATTTAGAGCTCAGAAACACACGAATCCCATGCCCACGATAATCTAGTTCAATTTTCTATATTTTGACAAAGCTCCAAGTAATCCAATCTATCCAAAAATGTGTGAGCGATCCATTATACTTCATTTATAAGCCTTTACTGAATGGGCACCAATGATCAGTTTAGAATGATCACTTTAACTGCCCGATCAACTTGACATGTCCGCACCAAATCGTCTGTAACTTTTTATTTAGAGCTGAGAATGACACGAATCCAATGCCCAGGTTAAGCTAACTCAATTTGCTATATTCTTTCAAAATTAGAGATAGAAATAGAGACAACAAAGCATCCAAGTAATCCAATCTATTTAAACTGCTTGATGCCCTGCATTATGCTTCATTTCCAAGCCTTTACTCAATGAGCACCAATAATCCGTTCAGAATAATCACTTTAACTAGCCAATCAACTTGACATGTCCGCACTAAATCATCCGAAACTTTTGATTTTGAGGTCCGAAACACACGAATCCAATGCCCACGATAAGCTAGCTCAATATTCTATATTTTGAGAAAATTTTAGACAGAAATAGAGAGGACAAAGCGTCCAAGTAATCCAATCTACCCAAAACTGTGTGATGCAATGCATTATGCTTCATTGATAAGCCTTTAGTAAATGGGCACCAAAGATAAGTTGATAATGATCACTTTAACTGGCCGATCATTTTGACATGTCCGCACTATATCGTTGTAACTTTTAATTTAGAGCCACGAATCCAATGCCCACGTTAAGCAAGCTCAATTTTCTATATTGTGACAAAATTTGAAACAGGACTAGTGATGAGGACATCAGGTCGTACATCCAGCCAGGAGACCAGACTGGCCGACCAGGAAGCTTGCCCGAGACAGCTGGACCATCTGGCACGCCTGCCGGCCCAAGCAGTACCGCCGGACCCTTGAGCACAAGGACCAGAGCAACCAGCATTGCCGGCGGAGAGGCCCAAGCTTCTGGCACACTTGGTGGCAACGTGGATGACACCGCTGGTCCCTCTGGTGATGCCGCCAACTCCGGGATCAACTTGGCCGGTCCTGAAGGCATTCCGGCCAGTACCTCGCACAATCCAGCCGGTACAGCCAATCCAGCCGAGTACACGCGCATTTCCACTTCTACACAAGAGGACTCGGACCAAATGAGCTACCAGCTCCAGGAAATGCACCTAGAGGAAGTATCTACACCAGTGGTACCTCAAGGAGCAATGACAAGAAGCAGATCAAGGGCACTCTTCCACAAATTCAGCTTATAGGTCGACAAGCTCCTAGAGGAAGAGCAGCTAAGGACAATGGGCCAGAAGAGCAAATTAGAGTCCAAAAGCTTCTCAACAACACAAGGAACATCAGAGACTTGGGCTTTAGTGGCAAGAGAGGTCAGGGCCCAAAGATTTTTAACCCTACTCCAAGTCGAAGACTAGGAGCAAGGCGCGTGCATGCTACAAGGACGGCCACCTTCCATTTCTTGGCCGTGAGGTGAGTTAAGGTAAGTTTACATTCGAATATATGCCTCTTTCTGTTTTGCAGGGTAGGATCTAGTTGCTTTACTTTTTTGAGTCAAGAACATTTTAGGAATAGGTCCTTTTTCGGTTATGCACTTTTGTATCTTTTCCTTTTGTGCACTTTTGTAAACTTTCCTTTTCTTTATTTGTGTCGACCCTAGAAGTCAAGCTGTCGAGCATATTAATAAGGCTCCTTCCAGCATTGTAGTTCGACAACCTTTTTGATTATTAATAAAGTAGAACTTTTTCCTACGAGCTTTCTCTCAATAGAGACTTGTGCGCTTAGAACCTAGTTGAGACCAGCCCTCCTAGCTCTAAGTTTGTGATTTATCACGAGGTTCATCACCCCTCGCGTGGTTCACTTCACCCTTCCATCGTTTACCAACCAGAAAACCCCTATCCAGAAGCCTAAGGTTGAGTTTCTCACCTAATCTTCTACAAAACAACCCACGCGCATACATCCTTGAATCAAGGCTTGTATCACAACCCAAAAACCCCTATCCAAGAAGTCTAAGGTCAAGTTTCTCACCTAAACTTCTCCAAACAGTCCACGCGCATACATCCTTGAATCAAGGCTTGTATCATTTTGGTATCAGAGCTTAAAGCTCCTAAACCAGGTTGTTTCTATCCTTTAGCTTGTTTTGTTTTTAGTTCTTGCATTAGTTTTAGTCGCATTCAAGAAAAATCAAAAAAATAACATCAAACTCCAAACCGAGTGCATCTAGCCTTCTACGTGTATCACTAGGGTTTAGATTCACTTTTGCATTGCCATTCACGTTTTCCCTTTTGTTTAATTCATATTTCCATTAATTTTAAGTTAAATTAAAAAGAAAACAAAAAGAAAAGAAAAGAAAATAGGAAAATACCCAAAAGATTTTGAATTGGACAGCTAGCACAAATTGTCAAGAAAGTTTCCTTTTTCCTTTTATTCGAATTTCCATTCCTTAGGATTTTTCCTTTTTGCATTTTTTCGAACCCCTTATAAAAAGAAAACCCTCCTAACAATTTAGGAGCATCCTAACTTGTCTTCTTTCTTTGTAGCACACCATGGGAGAAGAGAATAGAGACGCAGCTGAAGCCATGATGGCCATGTTCACCACACTCCAAACCCAACTCGCATCCATAGGCGAGAGGTTGGAGCGCGTGGAGAGACCAGTAAGATTCCAGGCCATAAGGCACGTGAGAGCTGAGCCAGACCGTCCTGAGGGTCCTGAGTACCTTAGGACACGGCACGAACAGGAGGAACCCCAGCCAGATGGAGATGAGGACACGCAACCTCATAACTATCACCATAGGCCGAGAGGACCTCCATGGCAACCAGAGGCAGAAGATGATGGCTTTGAGCCATATGGTCTTCACCAGAGACTAAGGATGCCTCCTAGACATCATGAGGATGGAGATGAACACGCCTACAACCGGGTAACTCATCCTGATGTTAAGCTAACTCCTCCAAGTTTTGCAGGAAAAGTAGACCCGAGGCTTACCTAGATTGGGAGAGAAGAATGGATCATATCTTTGATCATTACAACCAACCAGGGCCTAGGAGAGTCTCAATGGCAGTAGCATAACTCACGGACAATGCCCTCATCTGGTGGGATCGTGAGGTATCTGACCGAAGGAGGAAAAGAATGAGGCCCGTAGACTCATGGGTCGACATGAAAGATATCATGCGACAAAAGTTTGTTCCACCTTACTTTCATAGGGACTTGCAACATCGTTTTCGTACTCTTAAGCAGGGTACCAGATCAGTAGAGGAGTACTATGAAGATTTCGAGAAGTTAAGGAACAAACTGGAGCTCAATGATGATGAAGAGGCATTGATGGCATAATTCTTGGATGGACTCCAAGAAAGAGTCAGCCGCAAAGTGGAAAGGCAAATCTACAATGACTTCAAAGACTTGTTCCACCTATCTGTCCAGGCTGAGCAGCACATCAAACGTAAGAGCCAAGACATCTGCAGCAAGCCTAAGACACCTTGGGCACCAAGCAACATGCCCAAGCCCGTAGACAAAGGCAAGAGCATAGAGATCGAGTCAAGGTTCAAGAGCAAGCCTCCTGACCCACCCGTGACCAGAGAGAGCCTGGTAAGTCTTCTAACCCTCAAAGATCATGTGACATCACTTGTTTCAAGTGTAGGGGTCGTGGGCAAATCTCAAGGGAGTGCCCAAACAACCGGGTCATGTTGATTACATGAAGAGGACTATGAACCAGAAGAGGAGTATGGTGACATTGAGTACCCTGATGTGGGGAAAGTGCTGGTCACTAGACGCATCCTCAGTGCAATGGTGGATCCTTCAGAGACCATCCAAAGGGAGAACATCTTCCACAGCCGTTTCACCATCAAGGGCAAGGTATGTAACCTCATCATAGATGGTGGTTCTTGCACTAACGTTGCAAGTGCGTATATGGTTGATAAGCTAGGTCTAGAGAGGACACGGCATCCTCGACCATATAGACTGAGATGGCTTGATGACAAAGTGGAGCTCAAGATTCATGAGCAAGTCACTGTGCCATTTAGTGTGGGCAAGTACCAAGACCAGGTCGTGTGCGACGTGGTGCCCATGCAAGCTGGCCATCTTCTGCTAGGAAGACCATGGCAGTTTGACAAAGAGACCAGGCATGACGGCCGAACCAATCTCTACACTTTTGTGCATGAAAAAAGAAAGGTCAGCTTGGCTCCTCTTACACCTGCCCAGGTACACGAGCTACAACTCCAAATGAGTAAGGAAAAGAAACTTATCAAGTCTAATTTTCTTATTCAACCAAGCCATGTCCGGAGAGCTTTAGCCTCGAAGGATTTAATGTTACTAATGGTTTTCAAAGAAGTGTTGAATGTAGAAAAAGAACAGGTAGAGCTACCTCCTGAAGTAGCAACTCTCTTCAACAAGTTCCAGGATGTATTTCCAGAGGAGATACCAGCAGGCTTGCCTCCTTTACGTGGCATAGAACACCAGATTAATCTAGTGCCCGGAGCAGCCCTGCCCAACCGGCCAGCCTACCGGATGAGTCCAGAGGAGTCCAAGGAGCTTGAGAAGCAAGTCAGGGAGCTCCTGGAGAAAGGATATGTTCGAGAGAGCCTCAGTCCATGTGCCGTACCAGTGCTACTAGTGCCCAAGAAGGATGGGACTTGGCGCATGTGCGTGGACTTCCGAGCAATCAACAACATCACAGTCAAGTACCGGCATCCAATACCACGGCTGGATGACATGCTAGATGAGCTGAGTGGAGCCCCGGTCTTCTCCAAGATAGACCTCAAGAGTGGATACCACCAGGTCAGGATGAAAGAAGGTGATGAATGGAAGACTGCTTTCAAGACAAAGCAAGGGCTCTACGAGTGGACAATCATGCCATTTGGCTTGACTAATGCCCCAAGCACCTTCATGCGCCTTATGAACCAAGTTCTTAGGGCGTACATCAGTAAGTTTGTAGTGGTTTACTTTGATGACATACTAGTTATAGTAAGTGCCTACGGGAACACCTCACACATCTTGAGATGGTACTTAAAACCCTTCGACAAGAAGAGCTTTATGCCAATCTCAAGAAGTGCATCTTTTTGTACTGATAAACTT
>JAEVFF010000174.1:43019-70520 GCA_018901945.1 Pugionium dolabratum | reverse complement strand
CTAGATACGACGAAGTGTCCAAGTAATCCAACCTATCCAAAACTGTGTGATGCCATGCATTATGCTTCAATTATAAGGCTTTACAAACTTGGCACCAAAGATCAGTTTAGAATGATCATTTTAACTGCCCGATCAACTTGACATGTCCGCACTAAATCATCCGTAATTTTTGAATTAGAGCTTAGAATGACACGAATCCGATGCACACGTTAAGCTAGCTCAATTTGATTTATTTTTAAAAAATTCTAGTTTGCAGTAGAGATGACAAAGTATCCAAGTAATCCAATCTATCCATACTGCTTGATGCCATGCATTATGCATCATTTCTAAGCCCTTACTAACTGAGCACCAATGATCAGTTTAGAATGATCACTTTAACTGGCTGATAAACTTGATATGTTCGGACTAAATCGTCCGATACTTTTTATTTTGAGCTCAGAAACACACAAATCCAATGCCCACGATAATCTAGCTCAATTTCTATATTTTGACAAAATTTGAGACAAAATTAAAGATGACAAAGCGTCCAAGTGATCCAATCTATCCAATAATGTGTGATGCGATCCATTATGCTTCATTTATAAGCCTTTACTCAATGGGCACCAATGATCAGTTTAGAATGATCACTTTAACTGGCCGATCAACTTGACATGTCCGCACCAAATCGTCTGTAACTTTTGATTTAGAGCTGAGAATGTCACGAATCCAATGCCACGTTAAGCTAGCTCAATTTGCTATCTTTTTTCAAAATTAGAGATAGAAATAGAGACGACAAAGCATTCAAGTAATCCAATCTATCCAAACTGCTTGATGCCATGCACTATGCTTCATTTCTAAGCCTTTACTCAATGAGCATCAATGATCAGTTTAGAATGATCACTTTAACTGGCCAATCAACTTGATATTTCAGCACTAAATCACCCGAAACTTTTGATTTAGAGCGGAGAATGATACGAATCCAATGTCCACGCTAAGCTAGCTCAAATTTGCTATATTTTTTCAAAATTAGAGACCGAAATAGAGACGACAAAGCGTCTAAGTAATCCAATATATCCAAACTGCTTGATGCCATGCATTATGCTTCATTTCTAAGCCATTAGTCAAGGAGCACCAATGATCAGTTTAGAATGATCATTTTAACATGCCAATCAACTTGACATGTCCGCACTAAATCATCAGAAACTTTTGATTTAGAGCTCCGAAACAAACGAATCCAATGCCCACGATAAGCTAGATCAATATTCTACATTTTGAGAAAATTTTAGATAGAAATAGACACGACAAAGTGTCGAAGTAATCCAATAAATCCAAAACTGTGTGATGCCATGCATTATGCTTCATTTATAAGCCTTTAGTAAATGGGCACCAAAGATAAGTTTATAATGATCACTTTAACTGGCCGATCATTTTGACATGTCCGCACAAAAATCGTCTCTAACTTTTAATTTAGAGCTCAGAATGATACGAATCCAATGCCCACATTAAGCTAGCTCAATTTCTATATTGTGACAAAATTTGAGACTGGACTAGACACGACAAAGCGTCCAACTAATCCAATCTATCCAAAACTGTGTGATGCCATGCATTATGTTTCATTTATAAACCTTTAGTAAATGGGCAAGAAAGATCAGTTTATAATGATCACTTTAACTGGCCGATCGTTTTGAAATGTCCAGACTAAATCTTCTATAACTTTTAATTTAGAGCTCAGAATGATACGAATCCAATGCCCACGTTAAGATAGCTCAATTTTCTATATTTTAACAAAATTTGAGACAGGAATAGATACAACAAGGCGTCCAAGTAATCCAATCTATCCAAAACTGTGTGATGCCATGCATTATGCTTCAGTTATATGGCTTTACTCAATGGGCACCAATGATCAGTTTAGAATGATCAGTTTAACTGCCCGATCAACTAGACATGTCTGCACTAAATCGTCCGTAATTTTTGAATTAGAGCTCAGAATGACACGAATCCGATGCACACGTTAAGCTAGATCAATTTGATTTATTTTTAAAAAATTCTAGATTGCAGTAGAGATGACAAAGTATCCAAGTAATCCAATCTATCCATACTGCTTGATGTCATGCATTATGCTTCATTTCTAAGCCTTTACTTAATGAGCACCAATGATCAGTTTAGAATGATCACTTTAACTGGCTGATAAACTTGACATGTTCGGACTAAATCATCCGATACTTTTGATTTTGAGCTCAGAAACACACGAATCCAATGCCTACGATAATCTAGCTCAATTTTCTATATTTTGACAAAATTTGAGACAAAAATAAAGATGACAAAGCGTCCAAGTAATCCGATCTATCCAAAAATGTGTGATGCAATCCATCATGCTTCATTTATAAGCCTTTACTCAATGGGCACCAATGATCAGTTTAGAATGATCACTTTAACTGGCCGATCAACTTGACATGTCCGCACCAAATCGTCTATAAATTTTGATTTAGAGCTGAGAATGGCACGAATACAATGCCCACGTTAAGCTAGCTCAATTTGCTATATTTTTTCAAAGTTAGAGATAGAAATAGAGACGACAAACCATCCAAGTAATGCAATCTATCCAAACTGCTTGATGCCATTCACTATGCTTCATTTCTAAGCCTTTACTCAATGAGCACCAACGATCAGTTTAGAATGATCACTTTAACTGGCCAATCAACTTGACATTTCCGCACTAAATCATCCGAAACTTTTGATTTAGAGCTGAGAATGACACGAATCCAATGCCCATGTTAAGCTAGCTCAATTTGCTATATTTTTAAAAAATTAGAGATAGAAATAGAGACGACAAAGCATCCAAGTAATTCAATCTATCCAGACTGCTTGGTGCGATGCATTATGCTTCATTTCTAAGCCATTACTCAAGGAGCACCAATGATCAGTTTAGAATGATCACTTTAACATGCCAATCAACTTGACATGTCCGCACTAAATCATTCGAAACTTTTGATTTAGAGCTCCGAAACAAAAAAATCCAATGCCCATAATAAGCTAGATCAATATTCTATATTTTGAGAAAAGTTTAGACAGAAATAGAGACGACAAAGCGTCCAAGTAATCCAATAAATCCAAAACTGTGTGATGCCATGCATTATGCTTCATTGATAAGCCTTTAGTAAATGGGCACCAAAGATAAGTTTATAATGATCACTTTAACTGGCCGATCATTTTGACATGTTCGCACAAAATCATATGTAAGTTTTAATTTAGAGCTCCGAATGATACGAATCCAATGCCCACATTAAGTTAGCTCAATTTTCTATATTGTGACAAAATTTGAGACAGGACTAGATACGACAAAGCGTCCAACTAATCCAATATATCCAAAACTGTGTGATGCCATGCATTATGCTTCATTTATAAGCCTTTAGTAAATGGGCACCTAAGATCAGTTTATAATGATCACTTTAACTGGCCGATCATTTTGACATATCCGCACTAAATCGTCTATAACTTTTAATTTAGAGCTCAGAATTATATGAATCCAATGCCCACGTTAAGCTAGCTCAATTTTCTATATTTTGACAAAATTTGAGACAGGAATAGATACGACAAGGCGTCCAAGTAATCCAAGCTATCCAAAACAGTGTGATGCCATGCATTATGCTTCAGTTATAAGGCTTTACTCAATGGGCACCAATGATCAGTTTAGAATTATCATTTTAACTGGCCGATCAACTTGAGTTGTCCGCACTAAATCGTCCGTAATTTTAAAATTAGAGCTCAGAATGACACGAATCCAATGCACACGCAAAGCTAGCTCAATTTGATTTATTTTTACAAAATTCGAGATTGCAATAGAGATGACAAACTATCCAAGTAATCCAATCTGTCATACTGCTTGATGTCATGCATTATGCTTCATTTCTAAGCCTTTACTTAATGAGCACCAATGATCAGTTTAAAATGATCACTTTAACTGGCTGATCAACTTGACATGTTCGGACTAAATCGTCCGATACTTTGGATTTAGAGCTCCAAAACACATGAATCCAATGCCCACGATAATCTAGCTCAATTTTCTATATTTTGACAAAACGTGAGACAAAAATAAAGACGACAAAGTGTCCAAGTAATCCAATCTATCCAAAAATGTGTGATACGGTCCATTATGCTTCATTTATAAGCCTTTACTCTATGGGCACCAATGATCAGTTTACAATGATCACTTTAACTGGCCGATCAACTTGACATGTCCGCACCAAATCTTTCGTAACTTTTGATTTAGAGCTGAGAATGACCCGAATCCAATGCCACGTTAAGTTAGCTCAATTTGCTATATTTTTTAAAAATTAGAGATAGAAATAGAGACGACAAAGTATCTAAGTAATCCAATCTATCCAAACTGCTTGATGCCATGCATTATGCTTCATTTCTAAGCCTTTACTCAATGAGCAACAATAATCAGTTTAGAATAATCACTTTAACTGGCCAATCAACTTGACATGTCCGGACTAAACTTTTCATTTACAGCTCAGAAATACACGAATCCAATGCCCACGATAAACTAGCTCAATATTCTATATTTTGTGCAAATTTTAGACCGAAATAGAGACAGCAAAGTGTCCAAGTAATCTAATCTATCCAAAACTGTGTGATGCCATGCATTATGCTTTATTTAAATGGGAACCAAAGATCAGTTTATAAGGATCACTTTAACTGGCTGATCATTTTGACATGTCCGCACTAAATCGTGTATAACTTTTAATTTAGAGCTCAGAATGATACGGATGCAATACCCACGTTAAACAAGCTCAATGTTCTATATTGTGACAAAATTTGAGATAGGACTAGATACGACAAAGCGTCCAACTAATCCAATCTATCCAAAACTGTGTGATGCCATGTATTATGCTTCAGTTATAAGGCTTTACTCAATGGGCACCGAAGATCAGTTTAGAATGATCATTTTCATTGGCCGATCAACTTGAAATATCTGCACTAAATCATCTGTAATTTTTGAATTAGAACTCAGAATGACTCAAATCCAATGCAGACGTTAAGCTAGCTCAATTTAATTTATTTTTAAAAAATTCGAGATTGCAATAGAGATGAAAAAGTAACCAAAAAATCCAATCTATCCATACTGCTTGATGCCATGCATTATGCTTTATTTCTAAGCCTTTACTTAATGAGTACCAATGATCAGTTTAGAATGATCACTTTAACTTGCCGATAAACTTGACATGTTCAGACTATATTATCAGATACTTTTGATTTAGAGCTAAGAAACACACGAATCCAATGCCCACGATAATCTAGGTCAATTTTCTATATTTTGACAAAATTTGTGACAAAAATAAAGACGACAAAGCGTCCAAGTAATCCAATCTATCCAAAAATGTGTTTTGCGATCCATAATGCTTCATTTATAAGTCTTTACTCAATGGGCACCAATGATCAGTTTAGAATGATCACTTTAACTGGCCGATCAACTTGACATGTCCACACCAAATCGTCTGTAACTTTTGTTTTAGAGCTGAGAATGACACGAATCCAATGCCCACATTAAGCTAGATTAATTTTCTATATTGTCACAAAATTTGAAACAAAACTAGATACGACAAAACATCCAAGTAATCCAATCTATCCCAAACTACGTGATGCCATGCAATATGCCTCATTTATAAGTTTTTACTTAATGAGCACCAATGATCAGTTTAGAATGATCATTTTAACTCTCCGATCAACTTGACATGTCCGCACTAAATCATCTCTAACTTTTGATTTAGAGCTCAGAAACACACGAATCCAGTGCCCACGTTAAGCTAGCTCAACTTTCTATAGTGTAACAAAATTTGAGACAGAAATAGATACGACAAAAGCGTCCAAGTAATCCAGTCTATCCAAAATTATGTGATGCCATGCACTATGCTCCATTTATAAGCCTTTACTTAATAAGCACCAATGATCAGTTTCGAATGATCACTTTAACTGGCCGAACAACTTCACATGTCCGTACTAAATAGTCCGTAACGTTTGATTTAGAGCTCAGAATAACAGAAATCCAGTTACCACTTTATGCTACCTCAATTTTTTATATTGTGACAAAATTTGAGATAGAAATAGATACGACAAAGCGTCCAAGTAATCCAATCTATTCCAAACTGTGTCATACAATGCTTTATGCCTCATTTATAAGCCTTTACTAAATGAACACCAATGATCAGTTTAGAATGATCATTTTAACTCACTGATCAACTTGACATGTCCGCAATAAAACATCCACAAATTTTGATTTAGAGCTCAGAATGACACGAATCTAATGCCCATGTTAAGATAGTTCAGTTTTCTATATTGTGACAAAATTTCACACAAAACTAGATTCGAAAAAAGCGTCCAAGTAATCCAATCTATCACAAACTGCGTGATGCCATGCATTATGCTTCATTTATAAGCCTTTACTCAATGAGCACCGTCGATAAGTTTAGAATAATCATATCAACTGGTCGATCAAATTGACATGCCCACACTAAATCATCCGTAATTTTTCATTTAGAGCTCAGAATGACACAAATCTAATGCCAATGATATGCAAGCTCTATTCTCTATATTTTGACAAAATTTGAGACTGAAATAGATACGACAAAGCGTCCAAGTAACCCAATCTATCCCAAACAGCGTGATGCCATGCTTTATGCTTCATTTATATGTCTTTACTCAATCAACACCAATGATCAGTTTATAATGATCACTTTAACTGGCCGATCAACTCGACATATCCGCACTAAATGATCCGTAAGTTTTGATTTAGAGCTCAGAATGAGACAAATCCAATGCCCATGTTAAGCTATCTCAATTTTCTATATTGTATCAAATTTGAGACAGAAATAGATACGACAAAGCATCCAAGTAATCTAATCTATCCAAAACTGTGTGATGCCATGCAATATGCTTCATTTGCAAGCTTTTACTCAATGAGCACCAAGGATCAGTTTAGAATGATCATTTTAACTGGCCGATCAACTTGACATGTCCACACTAGATCATCCGTAACTTTTGATTTGGAGCTCAGAATGACATAAATCCAATGCCTATGTTAAATTAGCTTGATTTTCTATATTGAAAAAAAATTTGAGACAAAAATAGATACGATAAAGCGTACAAGTAATCCAATCTATCCAAAGTTGTCTGATGCCATACACTATGCTTCATTTATAAGTCTATACTTAATGAGAAAGAATGATCAGTTTATAATGATCACTTTAACTGGACGATCATCTTGACATGTCCGCAATAAATCGTCCGTAACTTTTGATTTAGAGCTCAGAATGACACGAATCCAATGCCCACGTTAAGCTAGCTCAATTTTCTACATTGTGACAAAATTTTAGACAGAAATATATACGAAAAAGCATCCAAGTAATCCAATTCATCCCAAACTTCGTGATGCCATGAATTAATTTTCATTTATAAGCTTTTACTCAACGAGCACCAATGATCAGTTTATAATGATAATTTTAACTGGCTGATCAACTTGTCATGTCTGTACTAAATCGTCCATAACTTTTGATTTATAGCTCAGAAGGACACGAATCCAATGTCCACATTAAACTAGATTAATTTTCTATATTGTGACAAAATTTGAAACAGGACTAGATACGACAAAGCATCCAAGTAATCCAATCTATCCCAAACTACGTGATGCCATGCTTTACGCCTCATTTATACTTTTTTACTTAATGAGCACCAATGATCAGTTTAGAATGATCATTTTAACTCCCCGATCAACTTGACATGTCCACACTAAATTATCTCTAACTTTTGATTTAGAGCTCAGAAACACACGAATCTAGTGGCCATGTTAAGCTAGCTCAATTTTCTATAGTGTAACAAAATTTGAGATAGAAATAGATACGATAAAAGCGTCCAAGTAATCCAGTCTATCCAATATGATGTGATGCCATGCATTATGTTCCATTTATAAGCCTTTACTCAATAAGCATCAATGATCAGTTTAGAATGATCACTTTAACTGGCCGAACAACTTAAAATGTTCGTACTAAATAGTCCGTAACGTTTGATTTAGAGCTCAGAATGACAGGAATCCAGTTACCACTTTAAACTACCTCAATTTTCTATATTGTGATAAAATTTGAGACAGAACTAGATACGACAAAGCGTCCAGGTAATCCAATCTATTCCAAACTTCTTGATGCCATGCATTATGCTTCATTTATAAGTCTTTACTCAATGAGCACCAATGATCAGTTTGGAATGATCACTTTAACTGGCCGATCAACTTGACATGTCCGTAGTTACATCATCCGCAACTTTTGATTTAGAGCTCAGAATGACACGAATCCAATGCTTATGTTAAGCTAGCTCAATTTTCTATATTGTGAATAAATTTAAGACAGAATTAGATACGACAAAGCATCCAAGTAATCCAATCTATCCCAAACTGTGTGATGCCATGCATTATGCTTCATTTATAAGCCTTTACTCAATCAACACCAATGATTAGATTAAATTGATGACTTTAACTGGCAGATCAATTTGACATGTTTGCACTAAATCGTTCGTAACTTTTGATTTAGAGCTCAGAATGACAAAGAATCCAATGCTTACGTTAAGCTAGCTCAATTTTCTATATTGTGACAAAATTTGAGATAGTAACAGATTCGACAAAGCGTTCAAGTAATCTAGTAAATCCCAAACTGTGTGATGCCATGTATTGTTCTTCATTTATAAGCTTTTATTTAATGACCACCAACGATCAGTTTAGAATGACCATTTTAACTGGCTGGTCAACTTGACATTTATGCACTAGATCGTTCATTTATAGCTTAGAATGACACAAATCGAATTCTCACATTAAGCTATTTCAATTTTCTATGTTGTGACAAAATTTGAAACAAAGCTAGATACGACAAATTATCCAAGTAATCCAATCTATCTCAAACTGCGTGATGCCATGCTTTATGCCTCATTTATAAGCCTTTAGTTAATGAGCACAAATGATCATTTTAGAACGAGCATTTTAACTCGCTTATCAACTTGACATGTCCGTACTAAATCGTCCGTAATTTTTTATTTAGAGTTTAGAAACAGACGAATCCAATGCCCATGTTAAGGTAGCTTAATTTTCTCAAGTGTAACAAAATTTCAGACTGAAAAAGATACGACAAAGCGTCCAACTAATCTAGTGCATCCCGAACTGCAAGATGCCATGCATTATTCTTCATTTATAAGCTTTTACTCAATGAGCACCAACGATCAGTTTAGAATGATCATTTTAACTGGCCGATCAACTTGACATGTATGCCATATATCGTCCATAACTTTTGATTTAGAGGTCAAAATGACACGAATCAATTGCCCACATTAAGCTAGTTCAGTTTTCTATATTGTGACAAAATTTAAGACATAACTAGATACGACAAAGCGTACAAGTAATCCAATGTATCCCAAACTGAGTGATTCCATGCATTATGCTTCATTTATAAGCCTTTACTCAATGAGAACCAATGACCAGTTTAGAATGATTACTTTAACTGGCCGATGAACTTGACATGTACGCACTAAATCATCTATAACTTTTGATTTTGAGCTCAGAATAACACAAATCCAATGCTTACGTTAAGCTAGCTAAATCTTCTATATTGTGACAAAATTTGAGACCGAAATATATACAACAAGACTTCCAAGTAATCCAGTCAATCCAAAACTGCGTGATGCCATGCACAATTCTTCATTTATAATCTTTTACTCAATGATCACCAACGATAACTTTAGAATGTTTGCACTAAATCGTTAATAACTTTTGATTTATAGCTCATAATGACACGAATCAAATGCCCACATTAAACTAATTCAATTTTCTATGTTGTGATAAAATTTGAAACAAAACTAGATACGACAAAGCATCCAAGTAATCCAATCTATTCCGAACTGCGTCATACCATGCTTTATGCCTCATTTATAAGCCTTTACTTAATGAACACCAATGATCAGTTTAGAATGATCATTTAAACTCAGTGATCAACTTGACATGTCCGCACAAAAACATCCATAAATTTTGATTTAGACCTCAGAATGACAGGAATCTAATGCCCACGTTAAGCTAGTTCTGTTTTCTATATTGTGACAAAATTTCAGACAGAACTAGATACAAAAAAGTGTCCAAGTAATCCAATCTATACCAAACTGCGTGATGCCATGCATTATGCTTCGTTTATAAGCCTTTACTCAATGAGCACCGTCGATCAGTTTAGAATAATCTTATCAACTGGCCGATCAACTTGACATGTCCACACTAAATCGTCCGTAACTTTTGATTTAAAGCTCAGAATGACACAAATCCAATGCCAATGATAAGCAAGCTCAATTCTCTACATTTTGACAAAATTTGAGACTCAAATAGATACGACAAAGCGTCCAAGTAACCCAATCTATCCTAAACAGCGTGGCATGTACTATGCTTCATTTATAAGTCTTTACTCAATCAGCACCAATGATCAGTTTATAATGATCACTTTAACTGGCCGATCAACTTGACATGTCCCCACTAAATGATCCGTAAGTTTTGATTTAGAGCTCAGAATGAGAAAAATTCAATGCCCATGTTAAGCTAGCTCAATTTTCTATAGAGTAACAAAATTTGAGACAGAAATAGATATGACAAAGTATCCAAGTAATCTACTCTATCTAAAACTGTGTGATGCAATGCAATATGCTTCATTTGTAATGTTTTACTCAATGAGCACCAAGGATCAGTTTAGAATGATCATTTTAACGGGCCGATCAACTTGACATATCCGCACTAGATCATCCGTACCTTTTGATTTGGAGCTCAGAATGACACAAATCCAATGCCCACGTTAAATTAGCTTGATTTTCTATATTGAAAAAAACTTTGAGACAAAAATAGATACGATAAAGCATCCAAGTAATCCAATCTATCCAAAACTCTGTGATGCCATACATTATGCTTTATTTATAAGTCTATACTTAATGAGAATGAATGATCAGTTTAGAATGATCACTTTAACTTGGCCGATCATCTTGACATGTCCGCAATTAATCGTCCGTAACTTTTGATTTAGAGCTCAGAATGACACAAATCCAATGCCCACGTTAAGCTAGCTCAATTTTCTACATTGTGACAAAATTTGAGACCGAAATATAAACGACAAAGCATCCAAGTAATCCATTCCATCCCAAACTGCGTGATGCCATGCATTATTTTTCATTTATAAGCTTGTATTCAATGAGCACCAATGATCAGTTTATAATGATCATTTTAACTGGCCGATCAACTTGTCATGTCCGCACTAATTCGTCCGTAACTTTTGATTTATTGCTCAGAAAGACACGAATCCAATGCCCACATTAAGCTAGATTAATTTTCTATATTGTGACAAAATTTGAAACATAACTAGATACGACAAAGCATCCAAGTAATCCAATCTATCCCAAACTACGTGATGCCATGCAATATGCCTCATTTATAAGTTTTTACTTAATGAGCACCAATGATCAGTTTAGAATGATCATTTTAACTCTCCGATCAACATGACATGTCCGCACTAAATCATCTCTAACTTTTGATTTAGAGCTTAGAAACACACGAATCCAGTGCCCACGTTAAGCTAGCTCAACTTTCTATAGTGTAACACAATTTGAGACAGAAATAGATACGACAAAAGCGTCCAAGTAATCCAGTCTATTCAAAATTATGTGATGCCATGCACTATGCTCTATTTATAAGCCTTTACTCAATAAGCACAAATGATCACTTTAACTGGCCGAACAACTTCACATGTCCGTACTAAATAGTCCGTAACGTTTGATTTAGAGCTCAGAATGACAGAAATCCAGTTACCACTTTAAGCTACCTCAATTTTTTATATTGTGACAAAATTTGAGATAGAAATAGATACGACAAAGTGTCCAAGAAATCCATTCCATCCCAAACTGCGTGATGCCATGCATTATTCTTCATTGATAAGCTTTTACTCAATGAGCAGCAACGATCAGTTTAGAATGATCATTTTAACTGGCCGATCACCTTGACATGTCTGTAGTATATCATCCACAACCTTTAATTAATAGCTCTAAATGACAACAATCAATTGCCCTCATTAAGCTAGTTACATTTTCTATATTGTGACAAAATTTGAGACAGAACTAGATACGGCAAAGCGTCCAAGTAATCCAATCTATTCCAAACTTCGTGATGCCATGCATTATGCTTCATTTATAAGTCTTTACTCAATGAGCACCAATGATCAGTTTGGAATGATTACTTTAACTGGCCGATCAACTTGACACGTCTGCACTAAATCGTCCGTAACTTTTGATTTAGAGCTCAGGATGACACGAATCCAATGCCCATGTTAAGCTAGCTCAATTTTCTATACTGTGATAAATTTTGAAAAATAAATAGATATGACAATGCGTTTAAGTAATCCTGTCCATCCCAAACGGCGTGATGCCATGCATTATTCTTCATTTATAAGCGTTTACTTGAGTACCAATAAATAGTTTAAAATGATCATTATAACTAGCCGATCAATTTGACATGTCTGCACTAAATCGTCCATAAATATTAATTTGTAGCTCATAATGACACGAATCTGTTACCCACATTAAGCTAGTTCAATTTGCTATATTGTCACAAAATTTGAGATAGAACTATACACGAAAAAGCATCCAAGTAATCCATATTATCCCAAATTGTGTGATACCATCCATTATGCTTCATTTATAAGCCTTTACTCAATGAGCACCAAAGATCAATTTAGAATTATCATATTAACTAGTCGATCAACTTGACATGTCCACACTGAATCCTCCGTAACTTTTAATTTAGAGCTCAGAATGACACTAATCCAATGCCCACGTTAAGCAAGCCCAATTTTCAATATTTTTATCCAATCTATCCAAAAATGTGTGATGCCATGCATTATGCTCCATTTATAAGCCTTTAATCAATGAGCACCAATGATTAGTTTAGAATGATCACTTTAACTGGCCGATCAACTTGACATGTCCGCACTTTTGATTTAGAACTCTGAATGACACGAATCCAATGCCCACTATAAGCTACCTAAATTTTCTATATTGTGACAAAATTTGAGATAGAAATAGATACGACAAAGCGTCCAAGTAATCCAATCTATCCTAAACTGCGTAATGCCATGCATTATGCTTAATTTATAAGCCTTTACTCAATGGGCACCAATGATCAGTTTAGAATGATCATTTTAACTTGCAGATCAACTTGGCATGTCTGCAATAAATTGTCCATAACTTTTGATTTATAGCTCAGAATGATACGAATCTACTGCACGCATTAATCTAGTTTAATTTTCTATATTGTGAGAAAATTTGAAACAGAACTAGATTCAACAAAACATCCAAGTAATCCAACCTATCCAAAACTGTGTGATGCCATGTTTTATGCCTCATTTATAAGCCATTAGTTAATGAGCACCAATGATCATTTTAAAATGATCATTTTAACTCGCCGATCAACTTAACATGTCCGCACTAAATCATCCGTAACTTTTAATTTAGAGCTCGGAAACACACAACTCCAATGCCCACGTTAAGGTAGCTCAATTTTCTATAGTGTAACAAAATTTGACACAGAAATAGATATGACAAAAGCGTGCAAGTAATCTAATCTATTCAAAACTGTGTGATGCAATGCATTATGCTCCATTTATAAGCCTTTAATCAATGAGCACCAATGTTCAGTTTAGAATGATCACTTTAACTAGCCGATCAACTTGACATATCCGCACAAAATCGTGCGTAAGTTTTGATTTAGAGCGCAGAATGACACAAATCCAATGCCCACTTTAAGCTAGCTCAATTTTCTATATTTTGACAAAATTTGAGATAGAAATAGACACAGCAAGTGTCCAAGTAATCCATTCCATCCCAAACTGGGTGATGCCATGCATTATTCTTCATTTATAAGCTTTTACTCAATGAGAAATAACGATCAGTTTAGAATGATCATTTTAACTGGCCGAACACCTTGATATCTTTGCACTATATTGTCCATAACACTTGATTTGTAGCTTAGAATGACAACAATCAATTGCCCACATTAAGCTAGTTCAATTTTCTATATTGTGACAAAATTTGAGACCAAACTAGATACGACAAAGCGTCCAAGTAATCCAATCTTTCCAAACTACTTGATGCCATCCTTTATGCTTCATTTAAAAGCCTTTACTTAATGAGCAACAATGATCTGTTTAGAATTATCACTTTAACTGGCCAATCAACTTAACATATTCTCACTAAATCGTCCGTAACTTTTGATTTGGAGCTCAGAATGACACAAATCCAACGCCCACGTTAAGCAAGCACAATTTTCTATACTGTTTCAAAGCTTGAGACAGAAATAGATACGAAAAAGCGTCCAAGTAATGCAATATATCCAAAACTGTGTGATGTCATACGTTATGCTTCATTTATAAGCTTTACTTAATGAGCACCAACGATCTGTTAGGAATCATCACTTTAACTGGCCACTCAACTTGAAATGTCCGCACTAAATTAACCGTAACTTTTGATTTGGAGCTTAGAATGACACAAATCCAATGCCCACGTTAAGCTAGCTCAAATTCTATATTGTAACAAAATTTGAGACATAAATAGATACGACAAAGCGTCCAAGTAATCCAATCC
Source organism: Pugionium dolabratum (assembly GCA_018901945.1). NCBI lineage: Eukaryota > Viridiplantae > Streptophyta > Magnoliopsida > Brassicales > Brassicaceae > Pugionium > Pugionium dolabratum. Next base: position 55,847 of record JAEVFF010000174.1, on the reverse strand, counting down.
ATCCCAAACTACGTGATGCCATGCATTATTTTTCATTTAGAAGCCTTTACTCAATGAGCACCAATGATCAGTTTAGACTGATCACTTTAACTAGCTGATCAACTTGATATGTTTGCACTATATCGTCCATTACTTTTGATTGAAAGCTCTGAATGACACGAATCCAATGCCCACTTTAAGCTACCTCAATTTTCTAAATTGTGAGAAAATTTGAGATAGAAATAGATATGACAATGCGTCCAAGTAATCCAATCTATCCAAAACTGTGTGATGCCATGCATTATGCTCCATTTATACGCCTTTACTCAATGAGCACCAATGATCAGTTTAGAATGATCAATTTAGAATGATCACTTTAACTGGCCGACCAACTTGTCAGTCTGACTAAATCGTCCGTAATTTTTGATTTGGAGCTCAGAAAGACACAAATCCAATGCACACGTTAAGCTAGCTCAATTTTCTATAGTGTAACAAAACTTGAGACAGAAATAGATACGACAAAGCGTCCAATTAATCCAATCTATCCAAAACTGTGTGATGCCATGCATTATGCTTCATTTATAAGCCTTTACTCAATGAGCACCAACGATCAGTTTAGAATGATCACTCTAACTGGCCGATCAACTTGACATTTCCTCACTAAATTGTCTGTAACTTTTGATTTAGAGCTCTGAATGACACGAATCCAAAGCCCACGTTAAGCTAGCTCAATTTTACATATTTTAAGAAAATTTGAAAAATAAATAGATACGACAAAGCGTTCAAGTAATCCAGTCCATCCCAAATTGCGTTATGCCATGCATTATTCTTCATTTATAAGTATTTATTCAATGACCACCAATAATCAGTTTAGAATGATCATTTTAACTAGCCGATCAATTTGATATTTCTACATTAAATCGTCCACAATTTTGATTTGTAGCTCAGAATGACACAAATCCGACGCGCACATTAAGCTACTTCAATTTTCTATACCGTGACAAAATTTTAGACAAAACTAGATCCAAAAAAGCATCCAAGTAATCCAATCTATCCCAAATTGTGTGATGCGATGCATTATGCTTCATTTATAAGCCTTTACTCAATGAGCACCAATGATTTGTTTAACATAAGCATATTAACTGGCCGATTAACTTGACGTGTCAACACTAAATCGTCTGTAACTTTTAATTTAGAGCTCCGAATGACACGAATCCAATGCCCTCGTTAAGCAAGCCCGAATTTCTATATTTTGACAAAATTTGAGACAGAAATAAAGAGAACAAAGCGTCCAAGTAATCCATTCTATCAAAACTAATTAGTGCCATGCATTATGCTTTATTTTTTAGCCTTTACTTAACGAGTAACAATGATCTGTTTAGAATGATTACTTTAACTGGCCACTCAACTTGACATGTCTACACTAAATCGTCCGTGACTTTTGATTTGGAGCTCAGAATGACACAAATCCAATATCCACATTAAGCTAGCTCAATTTTCTATATTGAAATAAAAATTGAGACAAAAATAGATCCGACAAAGCATCCAAGTAATCCAATCTATCCAAAACTGTGTGATGCCATGCATTATACTTTATTTATAAGCCTTTACTTAATGAGCACAAATGATCAGTTTAGAATGTTCACTTAAACTGGCCGATCATCTTGACATGTCCGCACTAAATCATTTGTAACTTTTGATTTAGGGTTCAGAATGACACGAATCCAATGCCCACATTAAGCTAGCTCATGTGTCTTTATTGTGACAAAATTTGAGACAGAACTAGATACGACAAAGTGTCCAACTAATCCAATGTATCCCAAACTGCGTGATGCCATGCATTTGCTTCATTTATAAGCCTTTATTCAATGAGTACCAATGATCTATTTAGAATAATCATATTAACTGGTCGATCAACTTGACATGTGCACTTTAAATCGTCTGTAACATTTGATTTTGAGCTCAGAATGACACGAATCCAATGCCCACGTTAAGCATCCTCAACTTTCTATATTTGTACAAAATTTGAGAGAGAAATAGAGACGACAAAGCGTCCAAGTAATACAATTTATCCCAACTACTTGATGCCATGCTTTATGCTTTATTTATAAGGCTTTACTTAATGAGCACCAAAGATCAGTTTAGGATGATCACTTTACCTGGCGGATCAACTTGACTTGTGCGCACTAAATTGTGTGTATTTTTCGATTTAGAGCTCATAAACACACAAATCCAATGCCCACATTAAGCTAGCTCCAGTAACAAAAATTAAGACAAATATAGATATGAAAAAGTGTTGAAGTAATCCAATCTATCTAAAACTGTGTGATGCCATGCATTATGCTTCATTTATAAGCTTTTACTCAATGAGCACCAATAATAAGTTTAGAATGATCACTTTAACAGCCCGATAAACATGACATGTCCTCACTAAATCATCCGTAACTTTTGATTGAGAGTTCAGAATGACACGAATCCAATGCCCACATTAAGCTAGTTCAACTTTCAATATTGTGACAAATTTTGAGACAAAACTACATACGATAAGGCGTCGAAGTAATCCAATCTATCCCAAACTGCGTGATGCCATAATGCATGGCACCAATGATCACCAATGATCAGTTTAGAATGATCACTTTAACTACCCGATCAACTTGACATTTTTGCACTAAATCGTCCGTAACTTTTGATTTAGAGCTCCGAAAGACACGAATCCAATTCTCATTTTAAGCTGGCTTACTTTTCAATATTGGAACAAAATTTGAGACTGAAACAGATGTCATGCATTATGATTCATTTGTAAGCATTTACTCAATGAGCAACAGTGATGAGTTTAGAATGAACACCAATGATGAGTTTATTTTTCATTTATAAGCTTTTACTCAATGAACACCAACGATGAGTTTAGAATGATCATTTTAATTGGCCAATCAACTTGACATGTCCGTACTAAATCGTACGTAACCTTTTATTTATAGCTCAAAATTACACAAATCCAATGCCCACATTAAACTAGTTTAATTTGCTATATTGTGATAAAAGTTGAAACAGAACTAGATATGACAAAGCATTCAAGTAATCCAATCTATCCCAAACTGCATGATGTCAAGCATTACGGTTCATTTATAAGCCTTTAGCTCAATGAGCACCAATGATCAGTTTAGCATTATCAGTTTAGAATGATCACTTTACCTGGCCGGTCAACTTGACATGTCCGCACTAAATCGACCGATACTTTTGCTTTAGAGCTCACATAAACACGAATCCAATCCACGTTAAGGTAGCTCAATTTTCTATATTGTAAAAAAATTTGAGATATAAATAGATACGACAAAGCGTCCAACTAATCCAATCCATCCCAAACTGCGTGACGCCATGCATTATTTTTCATTTGTAAACTTTTAATCAATGAGCACCAATCATCAGTTCGGAATGATCATTTTAACTGGCCGATCAACTTGTCATGTCGACACTACATATTCCGTTACTTTTGATTTATAACTCAGAATGACAAGAATCCAATGCCCACATAAAGCTAGTTGAATTTTCTGTATTGTGACAAAATTTGAAGCCAAACTAGATACGACAAATCGTCCAAGTAATCCAATCTATCTAAACTGCGTGATGTCATGCATTATGCTTCATTTATAAGCCTTTACTCAATGAGCATCAATGATCAGTTTAGAGTGATCACTTTAATTTGCCGATCAACTTTACATATTCGCACTAAATCGTCTGTAACTTTTGATTTAGAGCTCAGAAACACACGAATCTAATGCCCACGTTAAGCTAGCTCAAATTTCTATATTGTAACAAATTTTGAGACAACAATAGATATGACAAAGCGTCCAAGTAATCTAAACTATCCAAAACTGTGTGATGCCATGCATTATGCTTCATTTATAAGCCTTTACTCAATGAGCACCAATGATCAGTTTACAATGATCACTTTACTGGCTGATAAACCTGACATTTCTGCACTAAATCGTCCGTTACTTATGATTTAGAGCTCAGAAAGACACCAATCCAATCCCCACATTAAGGTAGCTCAATTTTCCAAACTGATTGTTCTATCCCAAACTGCATGATGCCATGCATTATTTTTCATTTATGAGCTTTTACTCAATGAGCAGCAATGATCAGTTTAGAATGATCAATTTAACTGGCCAATCAACTTTTCATGTCGACACTAAATGGTCCATAACTTTTGACTTATGGATCATAATGACACGAATCCAATGCCCACATTAATCTAATTCAATTTTCTATATTGTCATAAAATTTAAAACAGAACTAGCTATGCCAAAGTGTCTAAGTAATCCAATCTAGCCCAAACTGCGTGATGCCATGCATTTTGCTTCATTTATAAGCCTTTACTCAATGATCACAATCATCATATTAGAATGATCAACTTGACATGTGCGCAATAAATCGTCCATAACTTTTTATTTAGAGCTCAAAAACACACGAATCCAATGCCCATGTTAATCTAACTCAAATTTCTATATTTTAACAAAATTTGAGACAGAAATAGAGACGACAAAGTGTCCAAGTAATCCAATCTATCGATAACTGTGTGATGGCATGCATTATGCTTCATTTATAAGCCTTTACTCAATGAGCACCAATGATCAGTTTAGAATGATCACTTTACTGGCAGATAAACTTGACATTCCCACACTTAATCGCCCGTTACTTTTGATTTAGAGTTCTGAAAGACACGAATCCAATGCCCACGTTAAGGTAGCTCAATTTTCAATATTGTAACACAATTTGAGATAGAACTAGATATGATAAAGCGTCCAAGTAATCCAATCTATCCCAAACTCCGTGAGGCCATGCATTATTTTTCATTTGTAAGCTTTTACATAATGAGAACCAATGATCAGTTTCGAATGATCATTTGAATTGGCCGATCAACTTGTCATGTCTGCACTAAATGGTCCATAACTTTTGATTTATAGATCAACATGATACGAATCCAATGCACACATTATTCTATTTCAATTTTCTATATTGTCATAAAATTTGAAATAGAACTAGATACGCCTAAGCGTCCAAGTAATCCAATCTATCCCAAACTGCGTAATGCGATGCATTTTGCTTCATTTATATGCCATTACTCAATGAGCACCATCATCAGTTTAGAATGACCACTTTAACTGGCCAATCAATTTGATATGTCCGTAGTAAACGGTCCATAACTTTTTATTTAGAGCTCAGAAACACACGAATCCAATGCCCACGTTAAGCTAGCTTAGTTTTCTATATTTTCACTAAATTTGAGGCAGAAATAGAGACGACAAAGAGTCCAAGTAATCCAATCTATCGAAAAGTGTGTGATAGCATGCATTATGCTTCATTTATAAGCCGTTACTAAGCACCAATGATCAGTTTAGAATGATAACTTTAACTGTACGATCAACTTGACATGTCCACGCTAAATCATCCGTAACTTTTGATTTATAGCTCACAATGACACGAATCCAATCTGCACATTAAACTAGTTCCATTTTCTATATTGTGACAAAATGTGAAACCGAAGTAGATACGCAAAGCATTCAAGTATTCCAATATATCCCAGGAAGCGTGATGCCATGCATTAAGCTTTAATTATAAGCCTTTACTCAATGAGCACCAATGATTAGTTTAGAATGATCTCTTTAGAATGATCTCTTTAATTGGCCGATCAACTTGACATATCCGCACTAAATCGTTCGTTAGTTTTGATTTAGAGCTCCGAAAAACACAAATCCAATGCTCACGTTAACGTAGCTGAATTTTCAATATTGTAACAAAATTTTAGATAGAAATAGATACGACAAAGCGTCCATGTAATCCAATATATCCAAACTACGTGATGCCACGCAATATTTTTCATTTGTAAGCTTTTACTCAATGAGCACCAATGATCAGTTCAGAATGATCATTTTAAATGGCTGATAACCATGTTATGTCGGCACTGAATGGTCCACAACTTCTGATTTATAGCTCAGAATGACATGAATCCAATACCCACATTAATCTAGTTCAATTTTCTATATTGTGATAAAATTTGAAACAGAACTAGATACGACAAAGCGTCTGAGTAATCCAATCTATCCCAAACTGCATGATGCCATGCATTTTGTTTCATTTATAAGCCTTTACTCAATACGCACCAATGATCAGTTTGGAATGATCATTTTAACTGCCCGATCAACTTGAGACGTGCGCACTAAATCGTCCGTAATTTTTGATTTAGACCTCTGAAACACACGAATCCAATGCCTACGTTAAACTAGCTCAATTTTTCTATATTTTAACAAAATTCGAGACAGAAATACATACAACAAAGAGTCCAAGTAATCCAATCTATCCAAAATTGTGTGATTTTATGCATTATGCTTCATTTATAAGCCTTTACTCAATCAGCACCAATGATCAGTTTAACTGGCCCATAAACTTGACATGTCCGCACTAAATCATCCGTAAGTATTTATTTATATCTCAAAATGTCACGATTCCAATGGCCACATTAAACTAGTTCAATTTTCTATAATGTGACAAAAATTTGAGACAGAACTAGATACGAAAAGGCGTTCAAGTAATCTAATCTATTCAAAAATGTGTGATGCCATGCATTATGCTTCATTTATAAGCCTTTACTCAATGAGCACCAATGATCAGTTTAGTATGATCACTTTAGAATGATCACTTTAAGTGGACGATCACCTTGACATGTCTGCACTAATCGTTCATTACTTTAGATTTAGAGCTCAAAAAGACATGAATCCAACGCTCCCATTAATGTAGCTCAATTTTCTATATTGTAGCAAAATTTGAGATAGAATTAGATACCAAAAGTATCCATGTAATCCAATCTATCCAAAACTGCGTGATGCCATTCATTATTTTTCATTTGTAAGCTTATTCTCAATGAGCACCAATGATCAGCTTAGAATGATCATTTTAACAGGCCGATCAACTTGTCATGTCGGCATTAAATGGTCCATTACTTTTGATTTATAGCTCAGAATTACACGAATCCAATGCCCACATTTAAGCTAGTTGAATTTTCTGTATTGTGACAACATTTGAAACATAACTAGATACGAAAAATCGTCCAAGTAATCCAATCTATTTAAACTGCGTGATGCCATGCATGGTCCTTCATTTATAACCCTTTACTCAATGAGCACCAATGATCAGTTTAGAGTGACCACTTTAACTGGCCGATCAACTTGACAAATTCACATTAAATTGTCCATTACTTTTGATTTAGAGCTCCGAAACACACAAATCTACTGCCCATGTTAAGATCGCTCAAATTTCTATATTGTATTAAAATTTGAGACAAAAATAAATATGACAAAGCATCCAAGTAATCCAAACTATCCAAAACTGTGTGATGCCATGCATTATGCTTCATTTATAAGTCTTTACTCAATGAGCATCAATGATCAGTTTAGAATGATCACTTTACATGCCGATAAACTTGAGATTTTGGCACTAAATCGTTCGTTACTTTTGATTTAGAGCTCCGAAAGACACGAATCCAATGCTCACGTGAAGGTAGCTTAATTTTCTATATTATAACAAAATTTGAGATAGAAATAGATACGACAATGCGTCAATGTAATCCAATCAATCCCAAACTGCGTTATGCCTTGCATTATTTTTCATTTGTAAGCTTTTAATCAATGAGCACCAATGATAAGTTCAGAATGATCATTTTAACTGGCCGATCAACTTGTTATGTTGGCACCATAACTTCTGATTTATAGCTTAGAATGACACGAATCCAATACCCACATTAAGATACTTCAATTTTCTATATTGTGACAAAATTTGAAACCGAACTAGATCCGACAAAGCGTCCGAGTAATCCAATCTATCACAAACTGCGTGATGCCATGCATTTTGTTTCATTTATAAGCCTTTACTCAATGAGCACCAATGATTATTTTAGAATGATCAGTTTTACTGGCCGATCAACTTGACATGTTCGCACTAAATCTTCCGTAACTTTTGATTTTGATATCAGAAACACACGAATCCAAGCCCACGCTAAGCTAGCTCAATTTTCTATATTTTAACAAAATTGAGACAGAAATAGATACGACAAAGGGTCCAAGTAATCCAATCTATCCAAAATTGTTTGATGCCATGCATTATGCTTCATTTATAAGCCTTTACTCAATGAGCACAATTGATCAGTTTAGAATGATCACTTTAACTAGCCGATCAACTTGACATGTGGACATTTAATCGTATGTAACTTTTGATTTATAGCTCAGAATGACACGAATCCAATGCCCACATTAAGATAGTTCAATTTTCTATATTGTGACAAAATTTGAGATAGAACAAGATACGAAAAAGTGTCCAAGTAATCCAACCTATCCCAAACTGCGTGACGCCTTGTATTATGCTTCATTTATAAGGCTTTAATAAATAAGCAGCAATGATCAGTTTAGAATGATCACTTTAACAAACCGATCAACTTGACATGAACGCACTAAATCGTCTGTAACTTTTGATTTATAGCTCAAAATGACACGAATCTAATGCCCACAGTAAGCTAGTTCAATTTTGTATATTGTGACAAAATTTGAGACAAAACTAGATACGACAAAGCGTTCAAGTAATCGAATCTATCCCAAACTGCGTGATGCCATGCATTATAACCCTTTACTTAATGAGCACCAATGATCAGTTTAGAGTGATCACTTTAACTGGCCGATCAACTTGACATATTTGGACTAAATTTTCTATTACTTTTGATTTAGAGCTCTGAAATACATGAATCTAATGCCCATGTTGAGATAGCTCAAATTTCTATATTGTATCAAAATTTGAGACAAAAATAAATATGAAAAAACGTCCAAGTAATCCAAACTATCCAAAACTTTGTGATGCCATGCATTATGCTTCACTTATAAGTCTTTACTCAATGAGCATCAATGATCAGTTTATAATGATCACTTTACATGCCGATAAACTTGACATTTCTGCACTAAATCATTCGTTACTTTTGATTTAGAGCTCCGAAAGACATGAATCGAATGCTCACGTGAAGGTAGCTTAGTTTTCTATATTATAACAAAATTTGAGATAGAAATAGATACGACAATGCGTCAAAATAATCCAATCTATCCCAAACTGCATTATGCCATGCATTATTCTTCATTTGTAATCTTTTACTCTATGAGCGCAAATAATAAGTTCAAAATGATCATTTTAACTCGCCGATCAACTTGTTATGTCGGCACCATAACTTCTGATTTATTGCTCAGAATGACACGAATCCAATACCCACATTAAGCTAGTTAAATTTTCTATATTGTGACAAAATTTGAAACAGAACTAGATACGACAAAGCGTCCGAGTAATCCAATCTATCCCAAACTACATGATGCCATGCATTTTGTTTCATTTATAAGCCTTTACTCAATGAGCACCAATGATTAGTTTAGAATGATCAGTTTAACTGGCCGATCAACTTGACATGTTCGCACTAAATATTCCGTAACTTTTGATTTAGATCTTAGAAACACACGAATCCAATGTCCACGTTAAGCTAGCTCAGTTTTCAATATTTTAACAAAACTGAGACAGAAATAGATATGACAAAGTGTCCAAGTAATCCAATCTATCCAAAACTGTGTGATGTCATGCATTATGCTTCATTTATAAGCCTTTACTCAATGAGCACCAATGATCAGTTAAAATTGATCACTTTAACTGGCCGATAACCTTGACATGTCCGCATCAAATATTCTGTAACTATTGATTTACAGCTCAAAATGACACGAATCCAATACCCACATTAAGCTAGTTCAATTTTCTATATTGTGAGAAAATTTGAGATAGAACTAGATACGACAATCCGTTCAAGTAATCCAATCTGTCCCAAACTGCGTGATGTCATGCATTTTGCTTCATTTATAAGCCTTTAATCAATGCACACCAACGATCAGTTTAGAATGATCACTTTAACTAGCCGATCAACTTGACATGTCTACATTAAATCGTCTAGAACTTTTGATTTATAGCTCAGAATGACACGAATCCAATGCCCACATTAAGATAGCTCAATTTAATATATTGTGACAAAATTTGAGATAGAACTAGATACGAAAAAGTGTCCAAGTAATCCAATCTATCCCAAACTGCGTGATGCCATGTATTATGCTTCATTTATAAGCCTTTACTGAATAAGCAGCAATGATCAGTTTAGAATGATCACTTTAACAAACCGATCAACTTGACATGTACGTACTAAATCGTCTGTAACTTTTGATTTATAGCTCAGAATGACACGAATCTAATGTCCACAGTAAGCTAGTTCAATTTTCTATATTGTGCCAAATTTGAGACAAAACTAGATACGACAAAGCGTTCAAGTAATCGAATCTATCCCAAACTGCGTGATGCCATACATTATGCTTCTTTTATAAGCCTTTACTCAATGAGCACCAATGATCAGATTAGAATGATCAGTATAGAATGATCAATATAGACTGATCAATATAGAATGATCACTTTAACTGGCCGATCAACTTGACATTTCCGCACTAAATCGTTCGTTACTTTTGATTTAGAGCTCAGAAAGACACGAATCCAACGTCCACGTTATGGTAGCTAAATTTTCTATATTGTAACAAAATTTGAGATAGAAATAGATACGACAAAGCGTCCAAGTAATCCAATCTATCCCAAACTCCGTGATGCCATGCATTATTTTTCATTTGTAACCTTTTACTCAATGAGCACCAATGATCAGTTTAGAATCATCATTTTAACTGGCCAATCAACTTGTCATGTCGGCACTAAATTGTCCATAACTTTTGATGTATAGCTTAGAATGCACGAATCAAATGCCAACAATAAACTATTTCAATTTTCTTTATTGTGAGAAAACTTGAACTAGAACTAGATACGACAAAGCGTCCAAGTAATCCAATCTATCCCAAACTGTGTGATGCCATGCATTTTGCTTCATTTATAAGCCTTTACTCAATGAGCACCAGTGATCAGTTTAGAATGATCACTTTAACTGGACAATCAACTTGACATGTCCGCGTTAAATCATCCGTAACTTTTGATTTATAGCTCAGAATGACACGAATCCAATCTGCACATTAAGCTAGTTCAATTTCTATATTGTGACAAAATGTGAAACCGAACTAGATACGCAAAGCATTCAAGTATTCCAATCTATCCCAGGCTGCGTGATGCCATGCATTATGCTTTAATTGTAAGCATTTACTCAATGAGCATAAATGATTAGTTTAGAATGATCACTTTAGAATGATCTCTTTAACGGGCTGATCAACTTGACACGTGCGCACTAAATCGTCCGTAATTTTTGATTTATACCTCATAAACACACGAATCCAATGCCTACGTTAAACTAGCTTAATTTTTCTATACTTTAACAAAATTTGAGACAGAAATATATACAACAAAGTGTCCAAGTAATCCAATATATCCAAAACTGTGTGATGCCATGCATTATGCTTCATTTATAAGCCTTTACTCAATCAGCACCAATGATCAGTTTAACTGGCCCATGAATTTGACATGTCCGCACTAAATCATCCGTAACTATTTATTTCTAGCTCAAAATGACACGATTCCAATGGCCACACTAAGCTAGTTCAATTGTCTATTCTGTGAAAAAATTTGAGACAGAACTAGATACGAAAATGTCGTTCAAGTAATCCAATCTATCCGAAAATGTGTGATGCCATGCATTATGCTTCTTTTATAAGCCTTAACTCAATGAGCACCAATGATCAGTTTAGAATGATCACTTTAGAATGATCACTTTAACTGGGCGATCAACTGACATGTCCGCACTAATCGTTCGTTACTTTTGAATTAGAGCTCAGAAAGACACGAATCCAATGCTCACGTTAATGTAGCTCAATTTTCTATATTGTTGCAAAATTTCAGATAGAAATAGATACGAAAAAGTGTCCATGTAATCCAATCTATCCCAAACTGCGTGATGCCATTCATTATTTTTCATTTGTAAGCTTTTTCTCAATGAGCACCAATGATTAGTTTAGAATGATCATTTAAACAGGCCGATCAACTTGTCATGTCGACATTAAATGGTCAATTACTTTTGATTTATAGCTCAGAATTACATGAATTCAGTGCCCACATTAAGCTAGTTGAATTTTCTGTATTGTGACAAAATTTGAAACAGAACTAGACACGACAAGTCGTCCAAGTAATCCAATCTATTTAAACTGCGTGATGCCATGCATTGTCCTTCATTTATAACCCTTCACTCAATGAGCACCAATGATCAGTTTAGAGTTGCCGATCAACTTGACATATTTGGACTAAATTGTCTATTACTTTTAATTTAGAGCTCTGAAATACACGAATCTAATGCCCATGTTGAGATAGCTCAAATTTCTATATTGTATCAAAATTTGAGACAAAAATAAATATGAAAAAGCGTCCAAGTAATCCAAACTATCCAAAACTTTGTGATGCCATGCATTATGCTTCACTTATAAGTCTTTACTCAATGAGCATCAATGATCAGTTTATAATGATCACTTTACATGCCGATAAACTTGACATTTCTGCACTAAATCATTCGTTACTTTTGATTTAGAGCTCCGAAAGACACGAATCGAATGCTCACGTGAAGATAGCTTAGTTTTCTATATTATCACAAAATTTGAGATAGAAATAGATACGACAATGCGTCAAAATAATCCAATCTATCCCAAACTGCGTTATGCCATGCATTATTTTTCATTTGTAATCTTTTACTCAATGAGCACCAATGATACGTTTAAAATGATCATTTTAACTCGCCGATCAACTTGTTATGTCGGC
>JAEVFF010000174.1:14574-42959 GCA_018901945.1 Pugionium dolabratum | reverse complement strand
CCGATCAACTTGACATGTCCGCACTAAATCGTTCGTTACTTTTGATTTAGAGCTCCGAAAGACACGAATCGAATGCTCACGTTAAGGTAGCTTAATTTTCTATATTGTAACAAAATTTGAGATAGAAATAAATATGATAATGCGTCAATGTAATCCCATCTATCCCAAAGAGCGTGATGCCATGCATTATTTTTCATTTGTAAGCTTTTACTAAATGAGCACCAGTGATAAATTCAGAATGATCATTTTAACTGGTCGATCAACTTGTTATGTCCGCAGCATAAAATCTGATTTATAGCTCTGAATGACACGAATCCAATACCCACATTAAGCTAGTTCAATTTTCTATATTGTGATAAAATTTGAAACAGAACTAGATACGACAAAGCATCCGAGTAATCCAATCTATCCCAACCTACATGATGTCCTGTATTTTGTTTCATTTATAATACTTTATTCAATGAGCACCAATGATCAGTTTATCACTTTAACTGGCCAATCAACTTGACATGTGCGCACTAAATCTTCTGTAACATTTGATTTAGATCTCAAAAACACGTGAATCCAATGCCCACGTTAAGGTAGCTCAATTTTCTATATTTTAACAAAATTTGAGACAGAAATAAATACGACAAAGTGTCCAAGTAATCCAATCTATGCAAAACTGTATGATGTCATGCATTACGCTTCATTTAGAAGCCTTTACTCAATGAGCACCAATTATCAGTTAAAAATTATCACTTTAACTGGCCGATCAACTTGACATGTCCGCATCAAATCTTCCGTAACTATTGATTTACACCTCAAAATGATACGAATCAAATGCCCACATTAAGCTAGTTCAATTTTTTATATTGTGAGAAAATTTGAGATAGAACTAGATACGACAAGGTTTTCAAGTAATCCAATCTATCCCAAACTGCGTGATGCCATGCATTTTGCTTCATTTATAAGACTTTACTCAATGCACACCAATGATCAGTTTAGAATGATCACTTTAACTAGCCGATCAACTTGACATGTCTACACTAAATCGTCTATAACTTTTGATTTATAGCTCAGAATGACATGAATCCAATGCCCACATTAAGCTAGTTCAATTTTCTATATTGTGACAAAACTTGAGATAGAACTAGATACGACAAAGTGTCCAAGTAATCCAATCTATCCCAAACTGCGTGATGCCATGCATTATGCTTCATTTATACGCCTTTACGAAATAAGCAGCAGTGATCAGTTTAAAATGATCACTTTAACAAACCGATCAACTTGACATGTACGTACTAAATCGTCCGTAACTTTTGATTTATAGCTCAGAATGACACGAATCCAATGCCCACATTAAGCTAGTTCAATTTTCTATATTGTGACAAAGTTTGAGACAAAACTAGGTACGAAAATGCGTTCAGGTAATCGAAACTATCCCAAACTGCGTGATGCTATGCATTATGCTTCATTTATAAGCCTTTACTCAATGAGCACCAATGATCAGTTTAGAATGATCAGTATAGAATGTCACTTAAACTGGCAGATCAACTTGACATTTCCACCCTAAATTGTCCGTTACTTTTGATTTAGAGCTCAGAAAGACACGAATCCAATGTCCACGTTATGGTAGCTCAATTTTCTATATTGTAACAAAATTTGAGATAGAAATAGATACAACAAAGCGTCCAAGTAATCCAATCTATCCCAAACTCCGTGACGCCATGCATTAATTTTCATTTGTAAGCTTTTACTCAATGATCACCAATGATCAATTTAGAATGGTCATTTTAACTGGGCGATCAACTTGTCATATCGGCACTAAATTGTCCATAACTTTTGAGGTATAGAATCTATCCCAAACTGCGTGATGCCATGCATTTTGCTTCATTTATAAGCCTTTACACAATGAGCACCAATGATCAGTTTAAAATGATGACTTTAACTGGACGATCAACTTGACATGTCCGCACTAAATTTTCCGTAAATTTTGATTTATAGTTCAGAATGACTCGAAACCAATACCCACATTAAGCTAGTTCAATTTCCTATATTGTGACAAAATTTGAGGCATAACTAGATTCGAAAAAGTTTACAAGTAATCCAGTCTATCCCAAAATGCGTGATGCCATGCATTATGCTTCATTTATAAGCCATTACTCATTGATCACCAATTATCTATTTCAAATAATCATATTAACTAGCCGATCAACTTGACATGTTCACACTCAATTGTCTCTAACTTTGGATTTAGAGCTCAGAATGACACGAATCCAATACCCACGTTAAACAAGCTCAATTTGTTTATATTTTGACAAAATTTGAGATTGAAATAGAAACGACAAAGCGTCCAAGTATTCCCATCTATCCAAACTAATTGATGCCATGCTTTATGCTTCATTTATAAGGCTTTACTTAATGAGCACCATTGATCAGTTTAGAATCATCACTTTAACTGCCCGATCAACTTGACATTTATGCACTAAATCGTGTGTATTTTCCGATTTAGAGCTCAGAAACACACGAATCCAATGCCCACGTTAAGCTATCTCAATTTTCTTTATTGTAAAAAAAATTGAGATAGAATTAGATATGAAAGCATCCAAGTAATCCAATCTATCCAAAACTGTGTGATGCCATGCATTATGCTTCATTTATAAGTTTTTACTCAATGAGCACCAATGATCAGTTTAAAATGAGCAGTTTAACTAGCTGATCAACTTCACATGTCAGCACGTAATCTTTTGTTACTTTTGATTTATAGCTCTGAATGACACCAATCCAATGCGCACATTAAGCTAGTAAAACTTTCAATATTGTGACAAAATTTTGAGACCAAACGAGATACGACACAGCGTCGAAGTAATCCAATCTATCCTAAAATGCGTGATGCCTTTCCTTATGCTTCATTTATAAGCCTTTACTCAATGAGCACAATGATCGCTTTATAATGATCACTTTCACTAGCCGATTAACTTGACATGTCTGCACTTAATCGTCCGTTACATTTGATTAGAGCTCAGTATGACATGAATCCAATTCCCACATTAAGCTAGCTCTATTTTCTATATTGAAACAAAATTAGAGATTGAAATAGATAGGACAAAGCGTCCAAGTAATCCAATTTAGCAAAAAATGTGTGATGCCCTGCATTATGCTTCATTTATAAGCTTTTACTCAATGAGCACCAATGATCAGTTTAGAATGATCATTTTAACTGGCCGATCAACTTGAAATGTCCGCACTAAATTGTTTGTAACTTTTGATTTATAGCTTAGAATGAGACGAATCTAATGCCCACATTAAACTAGCTTAATTTTCTATATTTTGACAAAATTTTAAATAGAAATAGAGATGACAAAGCGTTAAAGTAATCCAATCTATCCCAAAATGCGTGATGCCATGCTTTATGCTTCATGTATAAGCTTTTACTTAATGACGACGAATGATAACTTTAACTGGCCGATCAACTTCACATGTTTGCACTAAATCATTCGTAACTTTTATTTAGAGCATGCCCACGTTAAGCTAGCTCAATTTTCTATATTTTGACAAAAATTGAGACAGAAATAGAGATGACAAAGCCTCCAAGTAATCCAATTTATCCAAACTACTTGATGCCATGCATTATGCTTCATTTATAAACCTTTACTTAATGAGCAACAATGATCTTTTTAGAATGATCACTTTAACTGGATACTCTACTTGACATGTCCGCTATAAATCGTCCAGAACTTTTGATTTGGAGCTCAGAATGACACAAATCCAATGCTCACGTTAAGCTAGCTCAATTTTCTATACTAAAGCAAAACTTGAGACAGAAATAGATAGGAAAAAGCGTCCAAGTAATCCAATCTATCCAAAACTGTGTGATGCCGTGCATTATACTTCATTTATAAGCCTTTACTTAATGAGCACGAATGATCGATTTAGAATGATCAATTTAACTGGCCGATCATCTTGATATGTGCGCACTAAATCGTTCGTAACTTTTAATTTTAGAGTTCAAAATGACACGAATCCAATGCCCACGTTAAGCTAGCTCAATTTTTAATATTGTGACAAAATTAGAGTCCGGACTAGATACGACAAAGCGTCCAACTAATCCAATCTATCCCAAACTGCGTGATGCCATGCATTATGCTTCATTTATAAGCTTTTACTCAATGAGCACCAATGATCTATTTAGAATAATCATATTAACTAGTCTATCAACTTGACATGGCCACCCTAAATCGTCCGTAACTTTTGATTTAGAACTCAGAATGACACGAATCCAATGCCCATGTTAACCAAGCTCAATTTTCTATATTTTGACAAAATTAGAGACATAAATAGAGACGACAAAGTGTCCAAGTAATCCAATCTATCCCAAACTGCGTGATGTCAAGCATTATGGTTCATTTATAAGCCTTTACTCAATGAGCACCAATGATAAGTTTAGATTATCAGTTTAGAATGATCATTTTAACTGGGCGATCAACTTGTCATGTCCGCACTAAATGGTCCATAACTTTTGATGTATAGCTTAGATTGACATGTATCCAATGCCCACATGAAACTAGTTCAAATTTCTATATTGTGATAAAATTTAAATTAGAACTAGATACGAAAAAGCGTCCAAGTAATCCAATATATCTCAAACTGCGTGATGTCATGCATTTTGCTTCATTTATAAGCCTATACTCAATGAGCACCAAAAATGAGTTTATAATGAGCACTTTAACTAGCCGATCAACTTGACATGTCCACACGTAATCATCCGTATCTTTTGATTTAGAGCTCTGAATGACACGAATCCAATGCGCACATTAAGCAAGTACAACTTTTAGTATTGTGACAAAAATTTGAGACAAAAACTAGATACGACAAAGCGTCGAAGTATTCCAATCTATCCCAAAATTCATGATGCCATTCCTTATGCTTTATTTAAAAGCCTTCACTCAATGAGCACCAATGATCAGTTTAGAATGATCACTTTCACTAGCCGATAATCTTGACATGTACGCACTTAATCGTCCGTAACTTTTGATTTAGAAGATCATAATGACACGAATCCAATTCCCACGTTATGCTAGCTCAATTTTCTATATTGAAACAATTTTTGAGATTGAAATAGATAGGACAAAGCATCCAAGTAATCCAATCTATCGAAAATTGTGTGATGCCATGCATTATGCTTCATTTATAAGCGTTTACTCAATGAGCACAAATGATCAGTTTAGAATGATCATTTTAACTCGCCAATCAACTTGAAATATCCGCACTAAATCGTGTCTAACTTTTCTTTTAGAGCTCAGAATGACACGAATCTAATGCCCACATTAAGCTAGCTTAATTTTCTATATTTTGACAAAATTTGAAATAAAATAAGAGACAACAAAGCGTCAAAGTGCGTGATGCCATGCTTTATGCTTCATTTATATGATTTTACTCAATCAGCACCAATGATACGTTTAGAATGATCAGTTTAACTGGCCGATCAACTTGACATGTCCGAAATAAATCATCCGTAACTTTTTATTTAGAGCTAAAATAACACTAGTCCAATGCCCACGTTAATCTAGATCAATTTTCTATATTTTGACAAATTTGAGACAGAAATAGAGACGACAAAGCGTACAAGTAATCCAATCTATCCCAAACTGTATGATGTGATGCTTTATGCTTCATTTATAAGCCTTTACTCAATGGGCACCAATAATTAGTTCAGAATGATAACATTAACTGGCCGATCAACTTAACATGTCCGCACAAAATTGTCCGTAACTTTTGATTTACAGCTTAGAAACACACGAATCCAATGCCCACGTTAACCAAGCTTGAGACAAAAATAGAGACGACAAATCATATAGGTAATCCAATATATCACAAACTGCGTGATGCCATGCTTTATGATTCATTTGTAACCCTTTACTTAATGAGCACCAACGATCAGTTTAGAATGATCACTTTAACTGGCCGATCAACTTGACATGTCCGCACTAAATCGTCCGTAAATTTTTATTAAGAGCTTATAAGGACACGAATCCAATGCCAACGTTTTTCTAGCACAATTTTCTATATTTTGACAAAATTTGAGCTAGAACTAGATACGAAAAAATCTGTAACTTTTGATTTAGAACTCAGAAACACATAAATCTAATGCCCATGTTAAGCTAGCTCAATTTTCTACATTTTAACAAAATTTGAGACAGAAATAGATACAACAAAGTGTCCAAGTAATCCAATCTATCCAAAACTGTGTGATGCCATGCATTATGCTTCATTTATATGCTTTTACTCAATGAGCACCAATGATTAGTTAAAAATGATCAGTTTAACTGACCAATCAACTTGACATGTCCGCAACTTTGGATTTATAGCTCAGAATGACACGAAACCAATGCCGACATTATGCTAGTTCAAATTTCCTATATTGTGACAAAATTTGAGACATAACTAGATTCGAAAAAGCATACAAGTAATCCAATCAATCCCAAACTGCGTTATGCCAGGCATTATGCTTCATTTTTAAGCCATTACTCAATGACACAAATCATCAATTTCAAATAATCATATTAACTGGCCGATCAACTTGATATGTCCACACTCAATTGTCCAATACCCACGTTAAACAAGCTCAATTTTCTATATTTTGACAAAATCTGAGATAGAAATAGGAATGACAAAGCGTCCAAGTATTCCCATCTATCCAAACTATTTGATGCCATGCTTTATGCTTCATTTATAAGGCTTTATTTTATGAGCACCATTGATCAGTTTAGAATGATCACTTTAAATGGCCGAACAACCTGACATTTCCGCACTAAATTGTTGGTATTCTACGATTTAGAGCTCAGAAACACACGAATCCAATGCCCACGTTAAGCTAGCTAAATTTTCTTTATTGTAAAAAAATGTGAGACTGAATTAGATATGAAAGCGTCCAAGTAATCCAATCTATCCAAAACTGTGTGATGCCATGCATTATACTTCATTTATAAGCCTTTACTTAATGAGCACGAATGATCGGTTTAAAATGACCACTTTAACTGGCTGATCATCTGGATATGTCCGCACTAAATCGTTCGTAACTTTTGATTTTAGAGCTCAGAATGACACGAATCCAATGCCAACGTTAAGCTAGCTCAAGTTTCTATATTGTGACAAAATTTGAGTCAAAACTAGATACGACAAAGCGTCCAACTAATCCAATCTATCCCAATCTGTGTGATGCCATGCATTATGCTTCATTTATAAGTCTTTACTCAATGAGCATTAATGATCTATTTAGAATAATCGTATTAACGGGTCGATCACTTTGACATGGCCACCCTAAATCGTCCATAACTTTTGATTTAGAGCTCTTAATGACACGAATCCAATGCACATGTTAACTAAGCTCAATAATCTATATTTAGACAAAATTTGCGACATAAATAGAGACGACAAAGCGTGCAAGTAATCCAATCTATCCCAAACTTCGTGATGTCAAGCATTATGGTTCATTTATAAGCCCTTAGTCAATGAGCACCAATGATCAGTTTAGAATTATCAGTTTAGAATGATCATTTTAACTGGCCGATCAACTTGTCATGTCGGCACTAAATGGTCCATAACTTTTGATGTATATCTTAGAATGACATGAATCCAATGCCCACATTAAACTAGTTCAAATTTCTATATTGTGACAAAATTTGAATTAGAACTAGATACGACAAGCGTCCATGTGATTCAATCTATCCCAAACTGCATGATGTCATGCATTTTGCTTCATTTAAAAGCCTTTACTCAATGAGAACCAATGACCAGTTTATAATGAGCACTTTAACTAGCCGATCCACTTGACATGTCCGCATGTAATCGTACGTAACTATTGATTTTGAGCTATGAATGACACGAATCCAATGCGCACATTAAGCTAGTACAACTTTCAATATTTTGACAAAATTTTTGAGACAGAACTAGATACGACAAAGCGTCGAAATAATCCAATCTATCCCAGAATGTGTGATGCCATTCCTTATGCTTTAGTTATAAGCCTTAACTCAATGAGCACCAATGATCAGTTTAGAATGATCACTTTCACTAGCCGATAAACTTGACATGTCCGCACTTAATCATCCGTAACTTTTTATTTGAAGCTCATAATGACACAAATCCAATTCCCACGTTACGCTAGCTCAATTTTCTATATCGAAACAATTTTTGAGATTGAAAAAGAGAGGACAAGGCATCCAAGTAATCCAATCTATCGAAAACTGTGTGATGCCATGCATTATGCTTCATTTATAGGCCTTTACTCAATGAGCACCAATGATTAGTTTAGAATGATCATTTTAACTGGCCAATCAACTTCAAATATCTGCACTAAATCGTGTCTAACTTTTAATTTAGAGCTCAGAATGACACGAATCTAATGCCCACATTAAGCTAGCTTTATTTTCAATATTGTGACAAAATTTGAAACAGAAATAGAGACGAAGAACCGTCAAAGTAATTCAATCTATCCTGAAATGCGTGATGCCATGCTTTATACTTCATTTACAAGCTTTTACTTAATGAGTACCAATCATCAGTTTAGAATTATCAGTTTAACTGGCCGATCAACTTGACATGTCCGCAATAAATCATCCATAACTTATTATTTAGAGCTAAAATGACACGAGTCCAATGCCCACGTTAAGCTAGATCAATTTTCTATATTTTGACAAATTTGAGGCAGAAATAGAGACGACAAAGCGTACAAGTAGTCCAATCTATCCCAAATTTATGATGTGATGCTTTATGCTTCACTTATAAGCCTTCACTCAATCGGCATCAACGATCAGTTTAGAATGATAACTTTAATGGGCCGATCAACTTAACATGTCCGCATAAAATTGTCCGTAACTTTTGATTTACAGCTCAGAAACACACGAATCCAATGCCCACGTTAAGCTATCTCAATTTTCAATATTGTAACAAAATTTGGATCTAAAATAGATATGACAAAGTTTCTAAATAATCTAATCTATCCAAAACTGTGTGATGCCATGCATTGTGCTTCATTTATAAGGCTTTACTTAATGAGCACCATTCATCAGCTTAGAATGATCACTTTAACTGGCCGATCAACTTGACATTTCCGCACTAAATCGTGGGTATTTCCGATTTGGAGCTCAGAAACACACAAATCCAATGCCAACGTTAAGCTAGCTCAAGTTTCTATACTGTGACAAAATTTGAGTCATAACTAGATACGACAAGGCGTCCAACTAATCCAATCTATCCCAATATGCATGATGCCACTCATTATGCTTCATTTATAAGCCTTTACTCAATGAGTACCAATGATCTATTTAGAATAATCATATTAACTGGTCGATCAATTTGACATGGCCACCCTAAATCGTACGTAACTTTTGATTTAGAGCTCATAATGAAACGAATCCAATGTCCATGTTAACCAAGCTCAATTTTCAATATTTTGACAAAATTTGAGACATAAATAGAGACGACAAAGCGTCCAAGTAATCCAATCGATCCCAAACTGCGTGATGCCAACCATTATGGTTCGCTTA
Source organism: Pugionium dolabratum (assembly GCA_018901945.1). Classification (NCBI taxonomy): domain Eukaryota; kingdom Viridiplantae; phylum Streptophyta; class Magnoliopsida; order Brassicales; family Brassicaceae; genus Pugionium; species Pugionium dolabratum. The sequence continues at coordinate 33,429 of JAEVFF010000174.1, read as the reverse complement.
TAAGCCTTTACTCAATGAGCTCCAATGATCAGTTTTTAGAATTATCAGTTTATAATGATCATTTTAACTGGCCGATCAACTTGACATGTCTGCACTAAATCGTCCATAACAATTTATTTAGAGCATGCCCACGTTAAGCTAGCTCAATTTTCTATATTTTGACAAAATTTTAGATGGAAATAGAGACGGCAAACCATCCATATAATCCAATCTATCCCAAATGCGTGATGCCATGCTTTATGCTTCATTTATAAGGCTTTACTTAATGATCACCAATGATAAGTTTAGAATGATCAGTTTAACTGGCCGATTAACTTTTCATATCCGCAATAAATCATCCGTAACTTTTTATTTAGAGCTAAAATGACACAAAATCAGTGTCCACGTTAATCTAGCTCAATTCTCTATATTTTGAAAAAATGTGAGATAGAAGTAGAGACGACAACCCGGTCAAGTAATCCAGTCTATACAAAACTGCGTGATGCCATGCATTATGCTTCATTTATAAGCCTTTACTCAATGAGCACCAATGATCTATTTAGAATAATCATATTAACAGGTCGATCAATTTGACATGGCCACCCTGAATCGTCCGTAACATTTGATTTATAGCTCATAAAGACACGAATCCAATGCCCATGTTAACCAAACTCAAATTTCTATATTTTGACAAAATTTGAGACATAACTAGAGACGACAAAGAGTCCAAGTAATCCAATCTATCCCAAACTGCATGATGTCAAGCATTATGGTTCATTTATAAGCCTTTACTCAATGAGCACCAATGATCAGTTTAGAATTATCAGTTTAGAATGATCATTTTAACTGGCCGATCAACTTGTCATGTCGGCACTAAATGGTCCATAACTTTTGATGTATAGCTTAAAATGACATGAATCCAATGCCCACATTAAACTAGTTCAAATTTCTATATTGTGACAAAATTTGAATTAGAACTAGATATAACGAAGCGTCCAAGTGCTCCAATCTATCCCAAACTGCGTGATGTCATGCATTTTGCTTTATATATAAGCCTTTACTCAATGAACACCAATGATCAATTTCTAATGAGCACTTTAACTAGCCGATCAACTTCACATGTCCGCATGTAATCATCCGTAACTTTTGATTTTGAGCTCTGAATGACACGAATACATTGCACACATTAAGCTAGTACAACTTTCAATATTGTGACAAAATTTTGAGACAGAACTAGATATGACAAAGCGTCAAAGTAATCCAATCTATCCCAAAATGCGTGATGCCATTCCTTATGCTTTATTTATAAGCCTTTACTTAATTAGCACCAATGATCAGTTTAGAATGATCACTTTCACTAGCCGATAAACTTAACATGTCACGAATCCAATTCCCACCTTAAGCTAGCTCAATTTTCTATATTGAAACAATTTTTGAGATTGAAATATAGAGGACAAAGCATCCAAGTAATCCAATCTATCAAAACTGTGTGATGCCATGCATTATGCTTCATTTATAGGCCTTTACTCAATGAGCACCAATGATCAGTTGAGAATGATCATTTTAAATGGCCAATCAACTTGAAATATCCGCACAAAATCGTGTCTAACTTTTCATTTAGAGCTCAGAATGACACGAATCTGATGCCCACGTTAAGCTAGCTTAATATTCTATATTTTGACAAAATTTGAAACAGAAATAGAGACGACAAAGCGTCAAAGTAATCCAATCTATCCCAAAATGCCTGATGCCATGCTTTATGCTTCATTTATAAACTTTTACTTAATGAGCACCAATCATCGGTTTAGAATAATAATTTTAACTAGCCGATCAACTTGACATGTCTGCACTAAATTGTCCATAACAATTTATTTAGAGGATGCCCATGTTAAACTAGCTCAAATTTCTATATTTTGACAAAATTTGAGATGGAAATAGAGACGAAAAAGCGTCCATGTAATCCAATCTATCCCAAAATGCATGATGCCATGCTTTATACTTCATTTAAAGCTTATAAACACACGAATCCAATGCCCACGTTAAGCTAGCTCAATTTTCTATATTGTAACAAAATTTGAAACTAAAATAGATATGAAAAAGTTTCTAAATAATATAAACTATCCAAAACTGTGTGATGCCATACATTATGCTTCATTTATAAGGTTTTACTCAATGAGCCCCATTGATCAGTTTAGAATTATCACTTTAACTAGCTGATCAACTTGACATGTCTGTGATAAATTGTCCATAACTTTTGATTTATAGCTCAGAATTACACGAATCCAATGCCCACATGAAGCTTGATATATTTTATATATTGTGGCAAAATTTGAGACAGAACTAGATACTAGTAAGCGTCCAAGTAATCCAATTTATCCCGAACTGTGTGATGCCATGCATTATGCTTCATTTATAAGCCTTTACTCAATGAGCACCAATGATCAGTGTAGAATAATAATATTAACTGACCGATCAACTTGACATGTTGACCTTAAATCATTCATATCTTTTGATTTAGAGCTCAGAATAACACGAATCCAATGCCCACGTTCATGAAGCTCAATTTTCTTTATTTTGACAAAATTTGAAACAAAACTATATATGAAAAAGCATCCAAGTTATCCAATCTATCCTAAATTGCACAATGTCATGCATTATGCTTCATTTATAAGCCTTTACTCCATGAACACCAATGATCAGTTTAGAATGATCACTTTAACAAGCCGATAAACTTGACATGTCCGCACTAAATCGTCCGTAAGTTTTTATTAAGAGTTAATAAGGACACGAATCTAATGCCAATGTTTTGTTAGCTCAATTTTCTATATTTTGACAAAATTTGAGACAAAAATAGAGACGACAAAGCATCCAGGTAATCCAATCTATCCCAAACTGCGTAATGCCATGCTTTATGCTTCATTTATAAGCCTTTATTCAATGAGCACCAATGTTCAGTTTAGAATGATCACTTTAACTAGCCGATCAACTTGACATGTCCGCAATAAATTGTCCAGGAGTTTAGATTTAGAGCTCAGAATGACACGAATCCAATGGCCACGTTATGCTAGCTCAATTTTCTACATTGTAACAAAATTTGAGATAGAAATAGATATGACAAAGCGTCCACGTAATCCAATCCATCGCAAACTGCCTTATGTCATGCATTATTTTTCATTTGTAATCTTTTACTCAATGAGAACCAATGATCACTTTAGTATGATCATTTTAACTGGCCGATCAACTTCTCATGTCTGCACTAAATGGTCCATAACTTTTGATTTATATCTCAGAATGACACGAATCCAATGCCCACATTAAGTTAGTTCAATTTTCTATATTGTGACAAATTTTGAAACAAAACTAGATACGACAAAGCGTCCAAGTAATCCAACCTATCCCAAACTGTGTGATGCCATGCATTATACTTCGTTTATAAGCCTTTAATCAATGAGCACCAATGATTCGTTTAGAATGATCACTTTAACTTTCCGATCAACTTAACATGTTCGCACTAAATCAATGGTAACTTTTGATTTAGAGCTGAGAAACACAGGAATCCAATGCCCACGTTAGCTAACTCAATTTTCTATATTGTAACAAAATTTGAGACAAAAATATATACGAAAAAGTGTCCAAGTAATCCAATATATGCAAAACTATGTGATGCCATGCATTATGCTTCATTTATAAGCCTTTACTCAATTAGCACCAATGATCAGTTTAGAATGATCACTTTAACTGGCAAATCAATTTGACATGTCCGCACTAAATCATCCGTAACTTTTGATTTATAGATCCGAATGACATGAATCCAATGCCCACACTAAGCTAGTTCAATTTTCTATAATGTGACAAAAATTGAAACACAGCTAGATATGAAAAAGTGTCTAAGTAAGCATGGCATCATTCTAAAGTGATCACTTTAACAGGCTGATCAACTTGTTATGTCTCCACTAAATCGTCCGTAACTTTTTATTTAGGGCTAAGAATTACATGAATCCAAGGCCCACGTTAAGCTAGCTCAGTTTTCTATATTTTGACAAAATTTGAGACAGAACAAGTAAGCATGGCATCACGCAGTTTGGATAAATTGGATTATTTCGATGCTTTGTCGAATCTAGTTCTGTCTCAAATTTTGTCACGAAATTGAAAATTGAAATATCTTAATATGGGCATTGGATTCGTGTTATTTTGAGCTATAAATCAAAAGTTATGGACAATTTAGTGCGGACATGGCAAGTTCATCGGCCAGTTAAAGTCATTGGTGCTCATTGAGTAAAAGCTTATAAATAAAAAATAATTCATGGCATCACTTATATTGGGATAAATGAAAAATAATGCATGGGCGCTTTGTCGTATCTATTTCTGTCTCCAATTTTTGTCAAAATATAGAAAATTGAACTAGCTTAACGTGGGCAATGGATTCGCGTCATTCTTAGCTCTAAATCAAAAGTTTCGGACGATTTAGTGCGAATATGTAAAGTTGATTGGCCAGTTAAAGTGATCATTCTAAATGGATAATTGGTGCCCATTGAGTAAAGGCTTATCAATGAAGCATAATGCATGGCAGCACACAGTTTTGGATTGATTGGTTGGATGCTTTGTCGTATCTTGCTTCATCTCAAGCTTTGTTACAATATAGAAAATTGATCTAGCTTAACATGGGCATTGGATTCATTTGTTTCTGAGCTCTAAATTGAAAGTTACACATGATTTAATTCGGACATGTCTAGTGGATCCGCTAGTTAGAGTGATGATTCTAAACTGATCATTGGTGGTAATTAAGTAGACGCTTATAAATGAAGCATAAAGTATGGCATCACGAAGTTTGGGATCGATTGGATTACTTGGATGCTTTGTGGCCTCTATTTCTGTCTCAAATTTTGTCAAAATATAGAAAATTGAGCTAGGTTAACATGGGCACTGGATTTGCATCATTCTTAGCTCTAAATCAAAAGTTACGGACGATTTAGTGCGTACATGTGAAGTTGATCAGCCAGTTAAAGTGATCATTCTAAATGGATAATTGGTGCCCATTGAGTAAAGGCTTATCAATGAAGCATAATGCATGCCATCACACAGTTTTGGAGAGATTGGTTGGACGCTTTGTCTTATCTTGCTTTGTCTCAAATTTTGTTATAATATAGAAAATTGATCTAGCTGAAAGTGGGCATTGCATTCATGTTTTTCTGAGCTCTAAATTGAAAGTTACACACGATTTAGTGCGGACATGTCAAGTTGATCCGCTACTTAAAGTGATGATTCTAAACTGATCATTGGTGCTTATTAAGCAAAGGCTTAGAAATGAAGCATAAAGCATGGCATCACAAAGTTTGGGATCGATTAGATTACTTGGACGCTTCGTGGTCTCTATTTCTGTCTTAAATTTTGTCAATGTATAGAAAATTGAGTTAGGTTAACGTGGGCATTGGATTCGTGTCATTCTGAGCTCTAAATCAAAAGTTACGGACGATTTAGAGCAGACATGTCAAGTTAATCGGCCATTTAAAGTGATCATTATAAAGTGATCACTATAAACTGATCATTGCTGCTCATTGAGTAAAGGCTTATAAATGAAGCATAAGGCATGGCATCACGCAGTTTGAGATAGATTGGATTATTTGGATCTTTTTCGTATCTAGTTCTGTCTCAAATTTTGTCACAATATTGATAATTGAACTAACTTAATGTGGGCATTGGATTCGTGTTATTTTGAGCTATAAATCAAAAGTTATGGACAATTTAGTGCGGACATGTCAAGTTCATCGGCCAGTTAAATTTATCATTCTAAACTGATCATTGGTGCTCATTGAGTAAAAGCTTATAAATAAAAAATAATTCATGGCATCACTTAGATTGGGATAAATGAAAAATAATGCATGGGCGCTTTGTCGTATCTATTTCTGTCTCCAATTTTTGTCGAAATATAGAAAATTGAGCTAGCTTAACGTGGGCAATGGATTCGCGTCATTCTTAGCTCTAAATCAAAAGTTACGGACGATTTAGTGCGAATATTTTAAGTTGATCGGCCAGTTAAAGTGATCATTCTAAATGGATAATTGGTGCCCATTGAGTACAGGCTTATCAATGAAGCATAATGCATGGCAGCACACAGTTTTGGATTGATTGGTTGGATGCTTTGTTGTATCTTGCTTCGTCTCAAGCTTTGTTACAATATAGAAAATTGATCTAGCTTAACATGGGCATTGGATTCATTTGTTTCTGAGCTCTAAATTGAAAGTTACAAATGATTTAATTCGGACATGTCAAGTGGATCCGCTAGTTAGAGTGATGATTCTAAACTGATCATTGGTGGTAATTAAGTAGAGGGTTATAAATGAATCATAAAGTATGGCATCAAGAAGTGTGGGATCGATTGGATTACTTGGATGCTTTGTGGCCTCTATTTCTGTCTCAAATTTTGTCAAAATATAGAAAATTGAGCTAGGTTAACGTGGGCACTGGATTTGCATCATTCTTACCTCTAAATCAAAAGTTATGGATGATTTAGTGCGTACATGTGAAGTTGATCAGCCAGTTAAAGTGATCATTCTAAATGGATAATTGGTGCCCATTGAGTAAGGGCTTATCAATGAAGCATAATGCATGCCATCACACAGTTTTGGAGAGATTGGTTGGACGCTTTGTCTTATCTTGCTTTGTCTCAAATTTTGTTAGAATATAGAAAATTGATTTAGCTTAAAGTGGGCATTGCATTCATGTTTTTCTGAGCTCTAAATTGAAAGTTACACATGATTTAGTGCGGACATGTCAAGTTGATCCGCTACGTAAAGTGATGATTCTAAACTGATCATTGGTGCTCATTAAGTAAAGGCTTAGAAATGAAGCATAAAGCATGGCATCACGAAGTTTGGGATCGATTAGATTACTTGGACGCTTCGTGGTCTCTATTTCTGTCTTAAATTTTGTCAAAGTATAGAAAATTGAGTTAGGTTAACGTGGGCATTGGATTCGTGTCATTCTGAGCTCTAAATCAAAAGTTACGAACGATTTACAGCAGACATGTCAAGTTAATCGGGCATTTAAAGTGATCATTATAAAGTGATCATTATAAACTGATCATTGCTGCTCATTGAGTAAAGCCTTATAAATGAAGCATAAGGCATGGCATCACGCAGTTTGAGATAGATTGGATTATTTGGATGCTTTTTCGTATCTAGTTCTGTCTCAAATTTTGTCACAATATTGATAATTGAACTAACTTAATGTGGGCATTGGATTCGTGTTATTTTGAGCTATAAATCAAAAGTTATGGATATTTAGTGTAGACATGACAAGTTGATCGGTCAGTTTAAATGATCATTCTAAACAGATCCTTGGTGCTCATTGAGTAAAAGATTGAGAAAAATTATGCATGGCATCAAGCATTTTGGGATTGATTGGATTACTTGGATGACTTGTCGTATCTATTTTTGTCTCAAATTTTGTCAGAATATAGAAATTGAGCTAGCTTAACATAGGCATTGCACTTTTGTCATTCTGAGCTATAAATCAAAAGTTACGGACAATTTAGTGCAGACATGTCAAGTTTATCAGCCTGTTAAAGTAATCATTATAAACAAATATTGGTGCTCATTGAGTAAAGGCTAATAAATGAAGCATAATGCATGGCATAGCACAGTTTTGGATAGGTTGGATTACTTGGACGCTTTTTCGTATCAATTTTTGTCTCAAATTTTGTAACAATATAGAAAATTGAGCTAGCTTAACGTGGCAATTTGATTCGTGTGTTTCTGAGCTCTAAATCAAAAGTTACGGAAGATTTAGTGCATACATGTCAATTTGATTGGCCAGTTTAAGTGATCATTTTAAACTGATCATTGGTGCTCATTAAGTAAAGGCTTATAAATGAAGCATAAAGCATGACATCACGCATTTATTGTATAATTTGGATTACTTGGACGCTTTGTCATCTGTATTTCTGTCTCAAATTTTGTCAAAATATATCTTGAATTGAGCTAGCTTAACGTGGACATTGGATTCGCGTCTGATACAAGCCTTGATTCAAGGATGTATGCGCGTGGGCTGTTTGTAGAAGATTAGGTGAGAAACTCAACCTTAGGCTTCTGGATAGGGGTTTTCTGGTTGGTAAACGATGGAAGGGTGAAGTGAACCACACGAGGGGTGATGAACCTCGTGATAAATCACAAACTTAGAGCTAGGAGGGCTGGTCTCAACTAGGTTCTAAGCGCACAAGTCTCTCTTGAGAGAAAGCTCGTAGGGAAAAAGTTCTACTTTATTAATAATCAAAAAGGTTGTCGAACTACAATGCTGGAAGGAGCCTTATTAATATGCTCGACAGCTTGACCTTCTAGGGTCGACTCAAACAAAGAAAAGGAAAGTTTACAAAAGTGCACAAAAGGAAAAGATACAAAAGTGCATAACCGAAAAAAGGACCTATTCCTAAAATGTTCTTGACTCAAAAATGTAAAGCATCTAGATCCTACCCTGCAAAACAGAAAGAGGCATATATTCGAATTAAACTTACCTTATCTTACCTCATGGCCAAGAAATGGAAGGTGGCCGTCCTTGTGGCATGCACGCGCCTTGCTCCTAGTCTTCGACTTGGAGTAGGGTTACAAGTCTCTGGGCCTTGACCTCTCTTGCCACTAAAGCCCAAGTCTCTGATGTCCCTTGTGTTGTTGAGAAGCTACTGGACTCTTCCTTGTATTTTAGGCCCATTGTCCTTAGTCGATCTTCTTCTAGAAGCTTGTTGACCCATAGGCTGAATTTGTGGAAGAGCACCCTTGATCTGCTTCTTGTTATTGCTCCTTGAGGTACTACTGGTGTTGAGACATCCTCTAAGTGCATGTCCTGGAGCTGGTAGCTCATTTGGTCCGAGTCCTCTTGTGTAGAAGTGGAAATGCGTGTGTACTCGGCTGGATGGCCTGTACCGGATGGGTTGTGTGCGGTACTGGCCGGAATGGCTTCAGGACCGGCCAAGTTGATCCCGGAGTCGGCGGTGTCATCAGAGGGACCGGCGGTGTCATTCACGTCCCCACCAAGTGTGCCGGAGCTTGGGCCTCTCCGCCGGCGATGTTGACCGGTCTGGTCCTATAGGTCGAGGGTCCGGCGGTACTGTCTGGTCCGGCAGGCGCGCCAGCTGGTCCTGCTGCCTCGGGCAATCGGATGTACGACCTGATGTCCTCATCATTCCCTCCCTCTTCAGTAGGTTTTGTCCTCAAAACTGGATCATCTGCATGGAAAGGGGCCAAGTCAGTGACATTAAACGTATTGGACACATTAAACTCACCTGGAAGCTCGATCCGGTAGGCGTTGTTGTTGATCCTCTCGAGCACTCTGAATGGTCCATCTCCTCTTGGTGCTAGCTTGGAACTCCTTAGGTTTGGGAACCTCTCCTGCCGTAGGTGTAGCCACACCCAGTCGCCTGGTTGAAAGATCACCTCCTTTCTCCCTTTGTTGGCATGAGTCACGTACTGTCCGGTCCTCTTCTCCAAGTTCTCTGCTACCTTCTGGTGTAACCTCCTTATGAACTCTGCTTTGGATGCTCCGTTGAAGTTGGTCATCTCAGCTGGTGGCAGTGGTGTTTGCTCCAATGGGGTGAGAGGGTTGAAGCCGTATACCACTTCAAATGGTGTCTTCTTGGTTGCTGAGTGCACGGCTCGGTTGTAGGCGAACTCAATGAATGGCAGGCACTCCACCCAAGTCTTTAGGTTCTTCCCTAGTGTTGTTCTGAGAAGAGTTGATAGGGTCCTGTTGACAACTTCAGTTTGGCCATCGGTTTGAGGATGGCAAGTGGTTGAGAAGAGTAGCTTCGTGCCTAGTTTTCTCCAAAGGGTCCTCCAGAAATGGCTGAGGAATTTGGTGTCTCTGTCTGATACGATGGTCCTTGGCACTCCATGAAGCCGTACTATCTCCCTGAAGAACAGCTCAGCTGTTTGTGTGGCATCATTGACATTGGCACATGGGATGAAATGTGCCATCTTGGAGAATCTGTCCACCACTACAAAGATTGCATCTTTGTGGTTGATCTTGGGCAGACCTAGAACAAAATCCATCGAGATGTCCACCCATGGATGTGTTGGTATGGGCAGTGGGAGATACAACCCGTGAGGTTGCACTCGGGACTTTGCCTTCTTGCAAGTGATGCATCTTGCACAATGAGCTTCTACTGTCCTCTTGATGTGTGGCCAGTAGAAGTGCTCCTTGACCACTGCTAGGGTCTTGTCGACACCAAAGTGGCCCATGAGTCCTCCTCCATGAGCTTCTCGGATGATAAGCTCCCTTAGTGATCCCTTGTGGTATGCACAGCCTTCTTTCTCGGAACAAGAATCCCTCATGGATGTAGAATTTGCCATGACTCCCTGTGCTACACTCCTTGTAGCTCTCAGCAAGGTCAGGATCATCCTTGTATAGATCCTTGATGTGCTCGAATCCTAGGACCTTTGCCTCCATGGTTGATATCAAGGCAAACCTCCTTGATAGTGCATCGGCTACCACATTATCTTTGCCCTTCTTGTACTTGATGATGTACGGAAAGGTCTCTATGAACTCCATCCACCTGGATTGTCTCCTCTTGAGATTGGTTTGCCCTCTGAGGTGTTTGAGAGTCTCGTGATCAGTGTGGATCACAAACTCCTTGGACAGCAAGTAATGCTGCCAAGTCTCCAATGCTCGGACAAGGGCATAGAGCTCCTTGTCATAAGTGGGGTAGTTCAGTGAGGCACCACCTAGCTTCTCACTGAAGTATGCCACTGGTCTCCCTCCTTGGGTCAGCACTGCTCCTATGCCTATTCCAGAGGCATCACACTCCACTTCAAATGTTTTGTTGAAGTCGGGAAGGACTAGCACTGGTGCATGTGTAAGGCTGTCCTTCAAGGCCTGGAATGCCTTCTCCTGAGCTTCTCCCCAGCTGAATTCCACGTTCTTCTTCACTACTGCCGTCAGTGGTGAGGCAATACTGCTGAAGTTGGGCACGAATCTCCTATAGAAGCTGGCCAGTCCGTGGAAGCTCCTTACTTGGCTGATGTTTCCTGGTGTTGGCCATTCTTGTATGGCTCGAATCTTCTCTTCATCAACCTGTAGGCCCTGTGAACTCACAACAAAACCTAAAAAGACAAGCTTATCAGTACAAAAGGTGCACTTCTTGAGATTGGCATAAAGCTCTTCTTGTCGAAGGGTTTTAAGGACCATCTCAAGATGTGTGAGGTGTCCCGTAGGCACTTACTGTAAACAAGTATATCATCAAAATAAACTACAACGAACTTACTGATGTACGCCCTAAGAACTTGGTTCATAAGGCGCATGAAGGTGCTTGGGGCATTAGTCAAGCCAAATGGCATGACTGTCCACTCGTAGAGCCCTTGCTTTTTCTTGAAGGCAGTCTTCCATTCATCGCCTTCCTTCATCCTTACCTGGTGGTATCCACTTTTGAGGTCTATCTTGGAGAAGACCGTGGCTCCACTCAGCTCATCTAGCATGTCATCCAGTCGTGGAATTGGATGCCTATACTTGACTGTGATGTTGTTGATTGCTCGGCAGTCCACGCACATGCGCCAAGTCCCATCCTTCTTGGGCACTAGTAGCACTGGTACAGCACATGGACCGAGGCTCTCTCGAACATATCCCTTCTCCAGGAGCTCCTTGACTTGCTTCTCAAGCTCCTTGGACTCCTCTGGACTCATCCGGTAGGCTGGCCGGTTGGGCAGGGCTGCTCCGGGCACCAGATCAATCTGGTGTTCTATGCCACGTAAAGGAGGCAAGCCTGCTGGTATCTCCTCTGGAAACACATCCTGGAATTTGTTGAGGAGTGTTGCTACTTCATGAGGTAGCTCTCCCTGTCCCTGTTCTATGCTCAACCCTTCCTTGAAAACCATTAGTAACATAAAATCCTTCGAGGCTAAAGCTCTCCGGACATGACTAGGTTGAATAAGAAAATTAGACTTGACAATTTTCTTTTCCTTACTCATTTGTAGTTGTAGCTCATGTACTTGGGCAGGTGTGAGAGGAGCTAGGCTGACTTTTCTCTTGTCATGCACGAAGGTGTATAGATTGGTTCTGCCATCATGCCTGGTCTCTTTGTCAAACTGCCATGGTCTTCCTAGCAGAAGATGGCCAGCTTGCATGGGCACCACGTCGCACACGACCTGGTCTTGGTACTTGCCCACACTGAATGGCACAGTGACTTGCTCATGAATCTTGAGCTCCACTTTGTCATCGAGCCATCTCAGTCTATATGGTCGAGGATGCCGTGTCTTCTCTAGACCTAGCTTATCAACCATATATGCACTAGCAACGTTAGTGCAAGAACCACCATCTATGATGAGGTTACATACCTTTCCCTTGATGGTGCAACGGCTGTGGAAGATGTTCTCCCTTTGGATGGTCTTTGAAGGATCCACCATTGCACTGAGGATGCGTCTAGTGACCAGCACTTCCCCCACATCAGGGTACTCAATGTCACCGTATTCTCCTTCTGGTTCATATTCCTCTTCATCTTGGGACACATATTCTCCTGCCTCCGTAATCAGCATGACTCGGTTGTTTGGGCACTCCCTTGAGATGTGTCCACGTCCCCTGCACTTGAAACAAGTTATGTCCCGTGATCTTTGAGGGTTAGAAGACTTACCAGGCTCTCTCTGGTCACGGGTGGGTTCAGGAGGCTTGCTCTTGAACCTTGACTCGATCTCCACGCTTTTGCCTTTGTCCATTGTCTTAGGCATGTTGCTTGGTGCCCAAGGTGTCTTAGGCCTGCTGCGGATGTCTTGGCCCTTACGTTTGATGTGCTGTTCAGCTTGCACAGATAGGTGGAACAAGTCCTTGAAGTCGTTGTATATTTGTCTTTCCACCTTGCAGCTGATCCTTTCTTGGAGTCCATCCAAGAATTGCGCCATCAATGCTTCTTCATCATCATTGAGCTCCAATCTGTTCCTCAACCTCTCGAACTCTTCATAGTACTCCTCTACTGATCTGGTACCCTGCTTAAGAGTACGAAACCGTCGTTGCAAATCTCTATGAAAATAAGGTGGAACATACCTTTGTCGCATGAGGTCTTTCATGTCGACCCATGAGTCTACGGGCCTCATTCTTTTCCTCCTTCTGTCAGATACTCACGATCCCACCAGATGAGGGCATTGTCCGTGAGTTGTGCTACTGCCATTGAGACTCTCCTAGGTCCTGGTTGGTTGTAGTGATCAAAGATATGATCCATTCGCTTCTCCCAATCTAGGTAAGCCTCGGGGTCTACTTTTCCTGCAAAAGTTGGAGGAGTTAGTTTAACATCAGGATGAATTACCCGGTTATAGGTGTGTTCATCTCCATCCTCATGACGTCTAGGAGGCATTCTTGGTCTCTGGTGAAGACCATATGGCTCAAAGCCATCATCTTCTGCCTCTGGTTGCCGTGGAGGTCCTCTCGGCCTATGGTGATAGTTATGAGGTTGCGTGTCCTCATCTCCATCTGGCTGGGGTTCCTCCTGTTCGTGCCGTGTCCTAAGGTACTCAGGACCCTCAGGACGGTCTTGCTCAGCTCTCACGTGCCTTATGGCCTGGAATCTCACTGGTCTCTCCACGCGCTCCAACCTTTCGCCTATGGATGCGAGTTGGGTTTGGAGTGTGGTGAACATGGCCATCATGGCTTCAGCTGCGTCTCTATTCTCTTCTCCCATGTATGCTACAAAGAAAGAAGACAATTAGGTTACTCCTAAATTATTAGGAGAGTTTTCGTTTTATAGGGGATTTGAAAAAATGCAAAAAGGCAAAATTCCTAAGGAAAGGAAATTCGACCAAGAAAAAGGAAACCTTCTAGATGCTTATGCTTAGCTGTCCAATTTCGAAATATCTCCTCTTTCCTTTCTCTTTTCTTTTCCTTTCTCTTTCTTTTCTTTTCTTTTCTTTTTAAATTAACTTAAAACTAATGGAAATAAGAATAAAACAAAAGGAAAACTCGTATGCAATGCAACAAGTGAATTCTAAACCCTAGTGATACACGTAGGAGGCTAGATGCACTCGGTTTGAAGTTTGAGGTTATTTTTTTTTGATTTTTCTTGAATGCGAATGAAACTAATGCAAGAACACAAAACAAAACAAGCAAAAAGGATAGAAACAACCTGGTTTAGGAGCTTTAAGCTCTGATACCAAAATGATACAAGCCTTGATTCAAGGATGTATGCGCGTGGGCTGTTTGTAGAAGATTAGGTGAGAAACTCAACCTTAGGCTTCTGGATAGGGGTTTTCTGGTTGGTAAACGATGGAAGGGTGAAGTGAACCACACGAGGGGTGATGAACCTCGTGATAAATCACAAACTTAGAGCTAGGAGGGCTGGTCTCAACTAGGTTCTAAGCGCACAAGTCTCTCTTGAGAGAAAGCTCGTAGGGAAAAAGTTCTACTTTATTAATAATCAAAAAGGTTGTCGAACTACATGCTGGAAGGAGCCTTATTAATATGCTCGACAGCTTGACCTTCTAGGGTCGACACAAATAAAGAAAAATGGAAAGTTTACAAAAGTGCACAAAAGGAAAAGATACAAAAGTGCATAATCGAAAAAAAGGACCTATTCCTAAAATGTCTTTGACTCAAAAATGTAAACAACTAGATCCTACCCTGCAAAACAGAAAGAGGCAAATATATTCGAATGTAAACTTACCTTATCTTACCTCATGGCCAAGAAATGGAAAGTGGCCGTCCTTGTGGCATGCATGCGCCTTGCTCCTAGTCTTCGACTTGGAGTAGGGTTAAGTATCTTTGGGCCTTGACCTCTCTTGCCACTAAAGCCCACGTCTCTGATGTTCCTTGTGTTGTTGAGAAGCCTTTGGACTCTAATTTGCTCTTCTGGCCCATTGTCCTTAGCTGCTCTTCCTCTAGAAGCTTGTCGACCCATAAGCTGAATTTGTGGAAGAGTGCTCTTGATCTGCTTCTTGTCATTGCTCCTGGAGGTACCACTGGTGTAGATACTTCCTCTAAGTGCATGTCCTGGAGCTGGTAGCTCATTTGGTCCGAGTCCTCTTGTGTAGAAGTGGAAGTGTGCGTGTACTCGGCTGGATGGCCTGTACCGGCTGGATTGTGCGCGGTACTGGCCGGAATGACTTCAGGACCGGCCAAGTTGATCCCGGAGTCGGCGGTGTCATCAGGAGGACCGGCGGTGTCATTCACGTCCCCACCAAGTGTGCCGGGAGCTTGGGCCTCTCCGCCGGCGATGTTGACCGGTCTGGTCCTATAGGTCGAGGGTCCGGCGGTACTGTCTGGTCCGGCAGGCGCGCCAGCTGGTCCTGCTGCCTCGGGCAATCGGATGTACGACCTGATGTCCTCATCACAATGCCTACCATCTGGATCTTCAAAGCAAGTACCAAGTGAGTTCGAGTTTTAATGTTGCTGATTTGGTTCCCTATTTTGCAGATGAAACAAATTTGAGGTCAAATCCTTCTCAACTAGGGAAGGATGATGTGAGCATGGTCAGAAAGGAACCTGAACTAAAGGAGCATCTTGAACCTGAGCAAGAAGAAGCCAATGAGGAAGCTAAGGAACAACTAGAACCCGAAGAAACTGAAGATGAAGCCTTGCAAATATCCAATAGTCCCATTACTCGGTCCAAGCAAGCAAAACTCAAGACCACACTACAACACCTTCTCAACACCATTCAGGTCAGTTTAGTGTGTGCTAATCCAATCACCATGGTTGTAATTCAAGTCACCTAAACCTCATCAAGAGAAATATCTTGGATTGTACTCTTCTTTCCTCCTCTTAGTTTGTCCCATTGTGTTTTCTAGGAGAGGTTTCTAATGAGGCAAGCCTAAGATACTTTACCACAGCCACTTGATGAACCAAAGTGCATTCTACCCTATTATTCACGCAAATGAAGAGCAAGGATCAGTCAAGATGTTATTTACTTCTTAGTCTTCATTCTTAGTTGTTTTGGTAATTTTCTAGTTTCTCTATAAATGCCTTGGTTGTTTCCTAGGAGTCTTTGTCAATTCCTATGCACCCCATGGATCCTATAAATACTCTCCTGTATCCCCTCTTCAAATCATCAAACATTTTAATATAGAAAACTCCTTCTTAATCTCGATGGATCAGCTCTTTGATTAAGTAATTTGGATCATCATCCCATTCCTCTCAAGAGCCGAAAGTCTAAGGGCTGTTCATATCCCTTGAAAGGTTCACTTCATTCCACCTCTTGCCCAACGCGTCTAGTCTTCATCATTCAAACTGAGCAAGCTGATAGTCTAAGGATCTTCCACCATCCTCTAGAAGTAACACTCATTCCACACAAGTTCTCGAGACAATCCATCTTCAAGCTCACGGATTCACCATCTTCATTACTTCTGCATCCACATTCGGTTTAGTATCATTTGCACAACCTCTTAGAGACATTCAAGGACTTGATCCTAACCAGGATCATATCATCAATGAAGCATAATGTGTGGCATCACACAGTTTGGTATATATTGGATTACTTGTAGGCTTTGTCGTAGTTATTTCGGTCTTATATTTTATCACAATATAGAAAATTTAGCTAGCTTAACGTGGGCGATGAATTAGCGTCATTCTGAACTCTAAATCAAAAGTTACGGACGATTCAGTGCATACATGTCAAGTTGATCGGCCACTAAAAATGATCATTCTAAACTGATCATTGGTGCTCCTTGAGTAAAGGCTTATAAATGAAGCATAATGCATTTCATCATACAGTTTGGGATATATTGGATTACTTGGAGGCTTTTTTGTAGCTCTTTCAGTCTCAAATGTTGTCACAATATTGAAAATTTTGCAAGATTAATGTAGGCGTTGCATTCATATCTTTTTGAGCACTAAATCAAATGTTAAAGATGATTTAGTGTCGACATGTCAACTAGATCTGATAGTTAAAATGATCATTTAAACTGATCATTGGTCCTCATTGAGCAATGGTTTACAAATGAAGCATAATGCATCGCATCACGCAATTTGGGATACATTGGATTACTTGAAGGCTTTGTCGTAGATAATTTAGTCTTGAATTTTTTCACAATATAGAATATCAAGCTGGCATAGCGTGGGCGTTTGATTCATGTGATTCTGAACTATAAATCAAAAACTACGGACGATTTAGTGCGGACATGTCAATTTATCGACTAGTTACGTTGATCATTATAAAATGATCGTTGGTGCTCATTGCCTAAAGCATAAAAGAAGCAAAATACATTGCATCACGCAGTTTGGGATACATTGGATTACTTGGAGGTTTTTTTGTAGCTATTTTGGTTATAAATTTTCTCACAATATAGAAACTTTAGCTAGCTTAACATGGGCGTTGGATTCATATCATTTTGAACTATAAATCAAAAGTTACAAATGATTTAGTGCAGATATGTCATGTTTATCGGCTAGTTAAATTGTGTAAGAATATTGAGATTATAGAGGAGAAATGTGAAGAATTGAATCTGAAAACTCAAAGAGAAGTATGAGAAAATGAGAAATGACTTAGACTTATGGAGAAGAATCTCCTAAGAGTATTATCATACATTGAGTCTTTACAGCCCTTTTATAGAGGATTTACAATGTGAACACAAAAGAAAACGAATTCAAACTTGTGGATGAGTTTGAATAGAGGAGGAGCCTGTCAACAACCAATGAGAAGAGAGGAGACAGCATGGGCATGACTGTTTGGTGTGGTTGCCAAGACTGTGTGCAGCATGGGCATGACTGTTTGGTGTGGTTGCCAAGACTGTGTGCAGCATGGGCATGACTTTTTCACCTTGATTCTTCTCCCAAGGTAGCTATTTAACCATTTCAACCATGTTGTTAATAATAACCCATCCTTTTTCATTTCCCTTGTTATTCAAACTGAATTTTCGTGCTCACACTTGCCTTGTAGGTCAAGATAGGTCTTATTTGATTTTTCTATGTCAATACTCCCCCTCAAGCTAAAGACTTTGGAATCACCCTAAAGTCTTAAGCTTGGGAACCCAAGGCAACACCTCATTAAAAACCTTATTAAGGAAAAACCACTTGGGACAAAACCTTAATAAGGGAAAAAGAGTGTGCTGCTCTTGGATTAGGAGACCTTTGATCATGGGTGTGATAAATCAACAAGCCCAAGTTTGCTAAAGATGTTCTTGCAAACTTTGAGACTTGCTGCCTTTGTGAAGATGTCAGCTAGTTGGTCTTCACTCCTTGTATAACATGGCAGGATGGTTCCATCTTGAACTTTCTCCCTAACCTTATGGCAGTCGATCTCTATGTGCTTGGTCCTCTCGTGAAACACTGAGTTTGAAGCTATGTGAATGGCTGCCTGATTATCACAATGGAAGTTAATTGGCCCTGGTTGTGCAATACCGAAATCTTTCAAGAGTGCTTTGAGCCAAGTTACTTCATTTGTCAGCTTCCTCATAGCCCTATATTCTGCTTCAGCAATAGAACATGATACCACCTTCTGCTTCTTAGTCTTCCAAGTGACTAAGTTCCCACCAACGAAGGTGCAATACCCAGTGGTTGATTTCCTATCCACCCTATCACCAGCCCAATCCCCATCACAATACCCGACAATCTCAGTGTTCCCATTCTTGCCCATCCATATACCTTGACCAGGAGATCCTTTGATGTATCTAAGGATCCTTTCTACCATGCTCCAATGATATACAGTAGTGATACAAGCCTCGATTCAAGGCTTGGATGCGCGTGGGCTGTTTGTAGAAGATTAGGTGAGAAACTCAACCTTAGGCTTCTGGATAGGGGTTTTCTGGTTTGTAAACGATGGAAGGGTGAAGTGAACCACACGAGGGGTGATGAACCTCGTGATAAATCACAAACTTAGAGCTAGGAGGGCTGGTCTCAACTAGGTTCTAAGCGCACAAGTCTCTTGAGAGAATACTTGTTGAAAGAAAATTCGATCTTTATTATTTATCAAAAAGGTTGTCG
>JAEVFF010001739.1:0-32898 GCA_018901945.1 Pugionium dolabratum | reverse complement strand
TGATGAGTGCATCAGATCGTCTGGCCGGCCAGAAGACCAGAAAGGCTGACTAGAATGCTTGCCAGACTACTGGGCCATTTGGCCCGTCTGCTGGCCCAAGCGGTACGGCCGGCCCTATGATCAGCCGGGCCAGGCCGATCAACATTTCCGGCAGAGAGGCCCAAACTTCCGGTCCAACTGACAGCGACGTGAATGAAACCGCCGATCCAACTGGTGATGCCGCAGCTCAGGAATCAATCGGGCCGGCTCCGATGACAACTCGGCCAGCTCCTCGCACAATCCAGCCAGTTCAGCCAATTGCACCACCATTTCCACATCTACACAAGGAGACTCAGATCAACTAAGTTACCAGCTTCAAGGCATGAACCTGGATGAAGCCTCTACACCAGTGGTGCCACCAGGAGCCATGACAAGGAGCAGAACAAGGGCACTCTTCCACAAGTTCAGTTTGTGGGTAGACAAGCTCCTAGAAGATGGTCGACAAGGAGCATTGGGACAAGAGTACAAGGAAGAGTCCAAAGGCTTCTCAACATTGTAAAGGACTCCAGAGACTTGGGCTTTCGTGGTAAAAGAGGTCAAGGCCCAACAATTCATAACCCTACTTCAAGTCGATGACTAGGAGCTAGGCGCGTGCATGCCACAAGGTCGGTGATACAAGCCTTGATTCAAGGATGTATGCGCGTGGGCTGCTTGGAGAAGTTTAGGTGAGAAACTCGACCTTAGACTTCTTGGATAGGGGTTTTTGGGTTGGTATTCAATGGAAAGGTGAAGTGAACCACACGAGGGGTGATGAACCTCGTGATAAATCAAAAACTTATAGCTAGGAGGGCTGGTCTCAACTAGATTCTAAGCGCACAAGATTCTTGAGAGAAAACTTGTTGGGGAAAAAGTTCTATCTTTATTAATATCGAAAAGGTTGTCGAACTACAATGCTGGAAGGAGCCTTATTAATATGCTCGACAGCTTGACCTTCTAGGGTCGACCCAAATAAGAAAAGGAAAACTTACAAAGTGCACAAAAGGAAAAGATACAAAAGTGTATAATCGAAAAAGGACCTATTCCTAAAATGTCTTTGACTCAATAAAAGTAAATATTCTAGATCCTATCCTGCAAAACAGAAAGAGGCATATATTCGAATTGAAAATTACCTTAACTTACCTCATGGCCAAGAAATGGAAGGTGGCCGTCCTTGTGGCATGCACGCGCCTTGCTCCTAGTCTTCGACTTGGAGTAGGATTAAAAATCTTTGGGCCCTGACCTCTCTTGCCACTAAAGCCCAAGTCTCTGATGTCCCTTGTGTTGTTGAGAAGCCATTGGACTCTTCTTTGCATTTTTGGCCCATTGTCCTTAGTCGATCTTCCTCTAGGAGCTTGTCGACCCATAAGCTGAATTTGTGGAAGAGTGCCCTTGATCTGCTTCTTGTCATTGCTCCTTGAGGTACCACTGGTGTAGATACTTCCTCTAGGTGCATGTCCTGGAGCTGGTAGCTCATTTGGTCTGAGTCCTCTTGTGTAGAAGTGGAAATGCGCGTGTACTCGGCTGGATTGGCTGTACCGGCTGGATTGTGCGAGGTACTGGCCGGAATGCCTTCAGGACCGGCCAAGTTGATCCCGGAGTTGGCGGCATCACCAGAGGGACCGGCGGTGTCATCCACGTTGCCACCAAGTGTGCCGGAAGCTTGGGCCTCTCCGCCGGCAATGATGGTTGCTCTGGTCCTTGTGGTCGAGGGTCCGGCGGTACTGCTTGGGCCGGCAGGCGTGCCAGATGGTCCAGCTGTCTAGGGCAAGCTTCCTGGTCGGCCAGTCTGGTCTCCTGGCTGGATGTACGACCTGATGTCCTCATCACCGCCAGCCCAATTGGTGATGCCGCCGGCTCAGGAATCAATCTGGCCGGCTCCGATGATCTCTCGGCCAACTCCTCGCACAGTCCAGCCAATCCAGCCGATTGCACCACCATTTCCACATCTATACAAGGGGACTCGGATCAGCTAAGCTACCAGCTTCAAGGCATGAACTTGGATGAAGTCTCTATACCTGTGGTGCGACCAGGAGCCATGACAAGGAGCAGAACAACGGCACTCTTCCACAAGTTCAGTTTGTGGGTAGACAAGCTCCTAGAAGATGATCGACAAGGAGCATTGGGCCAAGAATACAAGGAAGAGTCCAAAGGCTTCTCAACATTACAAAGGACTCCAGAGAGTTGGGCTTTAGTGGCAAAAGAGGTCAGGGCCCAACGATTCATAATCCTTCTCCACGTCGAAGAGTAAGAGCTAGGCGCGTGCATGCCACAAGGTCAGCCACCTTCCATTTCTTGGCCGATGGGTAAGAATGATAAGTTTTCAATTATATGCTTGCCTTTTCTGTTTTGCAGGGTAGGAATTAGAAGTTTTACATTTTTGAGTCAAGAACAATTTAGGTAGTAGTCCTTTTTCGGTTATTTCCTTTTTGTAATTTTTCCTTGTGCACTTTTGTAAGTTTTCCATTTTTCGTTTTGAGTAGACCCTAGAAGGTCAAGCTGCCGAGCATATTAATAAGGCTCCTTCAGCATTGTAGTTCGACAACTTTTTGATATTAATAAAGATAGAACTTTCTTCCTACGAGTTTTCTCTAAAAAAAACTTGTGCGCTTAGAACCCTAGTCCAGACCAGCCTTCCTAGCTTCTAAGTTGTGATTTGTCACAAGGTTCATCACCCCTCGTGTGGTTCACTTCACCTCTCAATCCAATACCCACCAGAAAACCCCTATCCAGAAGCCTAAGGTCGAGTTTCTCACCTAATCTTCTCCAAGCAGCCCACGCGTGTTACGGCCTTGATTAATGGCTTGTATCAATATCTCTATGGACTTTGTCTTAGGTATGCCGAAGATCAACCACAAGGATTCTATCTTTCTAGTTGTAGAAAGGTTCTCAAAGATATCTCATTTTATACCATGTAACTAGACTAATGATGCTACGCAAATAGCTGATCTTTTTTTTAAAGAAGTAGTGCACCTACATGGAGTTCCCAGAACAATCGTTTCAGATCGTGACACCAAATTTCTAAGTCATTTCTGGAAGACGTTATGGAAAAAATTGGGAACTAAGCTTCTCTTCTCAACTACTTGCCACCCACAGACAGATGGTTAAACAGAGGTAGTAAACCGAACTCTTTCAACATTGTTGAGAGCCCCGGTCGGTAAGAATCTAAGAAACTGGTTGTCTTGCTTACCTTACATTGAGTTTGTTTATACTCATGCTAAATATTCAAAAACTAAACTTTCTCCTTTTGAAGTGCTTTATGGATTTACTCCTACTACCCCACTGGATCTTATACATGTACCTCGATGTAATGTCTACTGAAGGAGAAATCAGGGCAGATTATGTTAAGAAGATTCATCAAAAGTTCAAGGCAACTTGGAAAAGGGAACCGAGCAATACATAAGAAATGCACATAAACACCGAAAAGACATATCCTTTGAACCTGGAGATTGGGTCTGGTTGCACATGAGACATGAAATATTCCCTAACCAAAGGAAATCCAAGATTTCCCCAAGAGGAGATGGTCCTTTTCGTGTTTTAAAGAAGATCAACAACAATGCCTATAAGCTTGAGCTGCCAGATGAGATGACCATATCTCCTACTTTTAATATTACTGATCTTGCTCTTTTTCATGCATATGTACCTGTTCTGATGACAGAACCTTTTCGAGAGGAGGCTGAGGAAGAGCCCATTAATATACCTATTATGAGACAAGCTCCAAGAACAAGATCAGGCACAAGAAACCTTAGTAAGATGTTAAACCAGTCTGTGGAAAGTCTCATAACAATCATAGAAGATGGAGGATTCCATGAAGCTGAACTTACTAAAGAATTACAAGAAGGAGACTATGAATAACTAAAGACTCCAACAATTTCATTCCTTCCAGTTTTACAAGGCTTCAGAGATACAACCTTGTTCATCATTGCTAAAAAAACTTAAGAAGGCATTATAAGGAGCTACAAGAGACCAAGGTGCGTATTTAAAATTCATATGTTTCAATTAACAAGTTTATTTGCTTGTTTTTGCAGAAATGTGACTGTTAGGTTTAAGAGTCTTTTATTTGTCATTAGGTCCTAATGTCTTGTTGTTATTTTTCACTTTAGTCCTTCCATTATAATGTATTTTCAGCCCTAGAAGGCACCTGCTGCTGGACTAGTATATAAAGTCCCTTCTCAGCATGTAAACACTTAAGTTTTATGAAATAAAAACCTAGTTTTTCTTCCTTTGAAAGGAGCTGACGCCTCCAGCCTTCTTGTGTGAGAATCCTTGAAGCTTGAGCGTCTAGACTTATCACAGACCTTCCATAATCTGTGTGGCATCTTTCGGTCCACCTCTCTACTCAATTCTCACTTAGATCCTCCAGAAAGTGCTCTACATCCAGCTGAAGGGTCACCATCAATCTGTTCATCAACCTATCACTCATGAGTCTCTAGAAAGTGCTGTACAGCAAGCTAGTGCCTCTCCAGCAATTCCCCTTACTTGAACAAGTCCTCTTGTTCCTGCATCATAAATGAAGCATAATGCATGGCATCACACAGTTTTGGATACATTCGATTACTTGGAGGATTTTTTGTAGCTCTTTGAGCCTCAACTCTTGTCTCAATACAGGAAATTAAGCTAGCCTAACGTGGGCATTGGATTCATGTCATTCTGAACTCTAAATAAAAAGTTACAGACAATTTAGTGCGGACATGTAAGTTGACCAGCTAACTAAAATCATCATTCTAAACGGATCATTGGTGCTCTTTGAGTAAAGGCTAATAAATGGAGCGTAATGTAGGGCATCACGCAGCTTGGGATAGATTGGATTTCTTGGAGGCTTTGTCGTAGCTATTTCTGTTTAAATTTTGTCACAATATAGAGAAAGCTAGATGAATGTGGGTGTTGGATTTGTGTCATTTTGAACTATAAATAAAAACTTAGGGACGACTTAGTGCAGACAAGAAAAGTTGATTGGCCAGTTAAAATGGGCATTCTAAAATGATCATTGGTGCTCCTTGAGTAAAGGCTTATAAATGAAGCCTAATGCATGGCATCACGCCGTTTGAGATACATTTAATTACTTGGAGGCTTTTTCGTTGCTATTTCAGTCTCAAAGGTTTTCACAGTATGGATGATTAAGCTAGCTTGACATGCGTGTTGGACTCATGCCATTTTGAAATCTAAATCAAAAGTTAAAGACGATTTAGTGCGGACATGTCAAGTTGATCAGCTAGTTAAAATGATCATTCTAAACTGATTATTGGTGCTCGTGAGTAAATGCTAATAAATGAAGCATAATGCATGGCATCACGTAGTTTGGGATACATTGGATTACTTGGAGGCTTTTTCGTAGCTATTTCGGTCTTAAATGTTGTCAAAGTATATAAAATTGAGCTAGCTTGAAGTGCGCGTTGGACTCATGTCATTTTGAGCTCTAAATGAATAGTTAAAGAGGATTTAATGCGGACATGTCAAGTTGATCATCTAATTAAAATGATCATTCTAAACTGATCAGTGGTGCTCCTTGAGTAAAGGCTAATAAATGAAGCATATTGCATGGTATCAGGGAGTTTGTGATAGATTGGATTACTTCGAGGCATTTTTGTAGCTATTCGTTCTTAAACTTTGTCACAATATAGAAAATTGAACTAGGTTAACGTGGTTGTTGGATTCGTGTCATTTTGAACTCTAAATCAAAAGTTCCATACGATTTGTGCGGACATGTCAAGTTGATCAGCAAGTTAAAATGATCATTCTAAACTGATCATTGGTGCTCCTTGAGTAAAGGCTTATAAATGAAGAATAATGCATGGCATCACACAGTTTAGGATACATTGGATTACTAGGCTTTGTCATAGCTCTTTAAATCTTGAATATTTTCACTATATGGAAAATTGAGCTAGCCTTACATGGCATTGGATTCGTGTCATTCTTAACGTAAATCACAAATGATTTAGTGTGGACATATCAAGTTGATTAGCCAGTTAAAATGATCATTCTAAATAGATCATTGGTGCTCCTTTAGTAAAGGCTTATAAATGAAGAATAATGCATGGCATCACACAGTTTAGGATACATTGGATTACTTGGAGGCTTTGTCGTAGCTATTTCGGTCTTAACTTTTTTCACCATATAGAAAGTTGAATTAGCTTAACGTGAGTGTTGGACTTGTCTCATTTTGAACTCTAAATCAGAAATTACGGACGACTTAGTGCGGACATGTCAAGTTGATCGGCGAGTTAAAATTATCATTCTAACCCACTCATTGGTGCTCCTTGAGTAAAGGCTTATAAATGAAGCATAATGCAAGGAACAACGCAGTTTGGGATAGATGGAATTACTTGGAGGCTTCGTCGTACGTATGTCGGTCTTAAATTTTGTCACAATATAGGAAATTGAGCGAACTTAACGTGGGCATTGGATTCAAATCATTTTCAACTCTAAATCAAAAGTTACGGACGATTTAGTGCGGTCATGTCAAGTTGATCAGCCAGTTAAAATGATCATTCTAAACTGATAAATGGCACTCCTTTAGTAAATGCTTATAAATGAAGGATAATGCATGGAATCAAACATTTTGCGATACATTGGATTACTTGGATGCTTTCTCGTTGCTATTTCAGTCATAAATGCTCTCACAATATGGAAAATTCAGCTAGCTTAACGTGGGCATTGGACTCGTGTCATTTTGAGCTCTAAATCAAAAGTTACGGACTATTTAGTGCGGACATGTCAAGTTGATTGGCCAGTTAAAATGCTCATTCTAAATTGATTATTGGTGCTCCTTGAGTAAAGGCTTATAAAGGAAGAAAAATGTATGGCATCACACTGTTTGGGATATATTGAATTACTTGGAGACTTTATCGTAACTCTTTCAGTCTCAAATCATTTTGCAATACAAGGAAATACAGCTAGGTTAACATGGGCATTGGATTCATGTCATTCTAAAGTATAAATCAAAAGTGACAGACGATTTAGTGCGGATATGTAAGATAATGAGCTATTTAGTGCGGACATGTAAGTTCATTGGTTCTCCTTAAGTAAAGGCTAATAAATGAATCATAATGTATGGCATCACACAGTTTTGGATAGATTGGATTACTTGGAGAATTTGTCGTAGATATTTCGGTTTAAATTTTATCACAATGTAGAGAATTGAGCTAGCTTAATGTTGGTGTTGTATTAGTGTCATTTTGAACTCTAAATTAAAAGTTACGGACGACTTAATGTGGACAAGACAAGTTGATCGGCCAGTCAAAATGATCATTCTAAACTGATCATAAGTGCTCCTTGAGTAAAGGCTTATAAATGAAGCCTAATGCATGGCATCACGCCATTTAAGATACATTGATTTACATGAAGCCTTTTTCGCTGCTCTTTCAGTCTCAAATGTTTTCACAATATGGAAAATTAAGCTAGCTTGACGTATGCGTTGGACTCATGTCTCTTTGAGCTCTATATCAAAAGTTAAAGACGATTTAGTGCGGACATATCAAGTTGATCAGCTAGTTAAAATGATCATTCTAAACTAATCATCGGTACTCCTTGAGTAAAGGCTAGTAAATGAAGCATAATGCATGGCATCATGTAGTTTGGGATACATTTGATTACTTTGAGGCTTTGTCGTAGATATTTTGGTCTTAAAATTTGTCACAATATATAAAATTGAGCTTGCTTGACATGCACGTTGGACTCTTGTCATTTTGAGCTCTGCATCAAAAGTTAAAGACGATTTAGTGCGGTCATGTCAAGTTGATCGGCCTGTTAAAATGATCATTCTAAACTGATCATTGGTGCTCCTTTAGTAAAGGTTTATAAATAAAGAATAATGCATGGCATCATGCAGTTTGGGATACATTGAATCACTTGGAGGCTTTGTTGTAGCTCTTTAAGTCTCAAATGTTTTTACAATATGGAAAATTGAGCTAGCTTAACATGGCGTTGGATTCGTGTTATTCTTAACTCTAAATCAAAAGTTACAAATGATTTACTGCGGAAATGTCAAGTTGATTGGACAGTTAAAATGATCATTCTAAATAGATCATTAGCGCTCTTTGAATAAAAACTTATATATGAAGCATAATGCATGACATCATACAGTTTGGGATACATTGTATTATTTTGAGGCTTTGTTATAGCTCTTTCAGTCTCAAATGTTGTCACAATATGGAAAACTGAGCTAGCTTAACGTGGGCATTGGATTCATGTCATTTTGAGCTATAAATCAAAAGTTAAAGATGATTTAGTGCGTACATTACAAGTTGATCAGCTTGTTAAAATGATAATTCTAAACTGATCATTGCTGCTCATTGAGCAAGGGCATATAAAAGAAGCATAATGCATAACATCACGCAGTTTGGGATAGATTGTATTACTTGTAGTATTTGTCGTAGCTATTTTGATCTAAAATTTTGTCACAATATAGAAAATTGAGCTAGTTTAATGTGGCTATTGGATTACTGTCATTTTGAACTCTAAATCAAAACTTACGGACGACTAAGTGTGGACAAGTCAAGTTGATCGGCCAATTAAAATGATTATTCTAAACTGATCATTGATGCTCCTTGAGTAAAGGCTTATAAATGAAGCTTAATGCATGACTTCACGTAGTTTGGGATACATTGGACTACTTAGAGGCTTTTTCCTAACTCTTTCATTTTCAAATGTTTTCACAATATGGAAAATTGAGATTGCTTGACGTGCGTGTTGTACTCATGTCATTTTGGGCTCTAAATCAAAAGTTAAAGACGATTTAGTGCAGACATGTCAAATCGATCATCTAGTTAAAATAATCATTTTAAAGTGATATTTGGTGCTCCTTGAGTAAAGGCTAATAAATGAAGCATAATAATTGTTTTCACATAGTTTGGGATAGATTGGATTACTTGGAGGCTTTTTCATAGCTATTGGTTTTAAGTTTTTGTCACAGTATAGAAATTTTAACTAGCTTAACATGGGCATTTGATTCGTGTCATGTTGAACTGTAAATCAAAAGTTACGGATGATTTAGTGCGGACAGGTCAAGTTGATCGGCCAGTAAAAATGATCATTCTAACATGATCATTGGTGCTCCTCGAGTAAAGGCTTTTAAATAAAGTATAATGCAAGGCATCACATAGTTTGGGATAGATGGAATTACTTGGAGGCTTTGTCGTAGCTATTTCAGTCTTAAGTTTTATCAAAATATTGAAAATTGAGCTAGCTTAACGTGGCATTGGATTCGGGTCATTTTGAACTCTAAATTAAAAGTTACGGACGATTTAGTGTGGGCATGTCAAGTTGATCGGCCAGTTAAAATGATCATTCTAAACTCATAAAAGGCGCTCCTTGAGTAAAGGCTTATAAATGAAGCATAATACATGGGATCACACATTTTGCGATACATTGGATTACTTGGAGGCTTTCTCATTGCACTTTCAGTCTCAAATGGTGTCACAATATGGAAAATTGAGCTAGCTTAACGGGGCCATTTGACTCGTGGCATTTTGAATTCAAAATCAAAAGTTACGGATTACTTAGTGTGGACATTTCAAGTTGATCGGCCAGTTAAAATGATCATTCTAAACTGATCATTGGTGCTACTTGAGTAAAGGCTAATAAATGAAGCATAATGCATGGTATCACAGAATTTGGGATAGATTGAATTAGTTTGAGGCTTTTTCGTAGCTATTTCGGTCTTAAACTTTGTCACAATATAGAAAATTGAACTAGCTTAACGTTGGTGTTGGATTCGTGTCATTTTGAAATCTAAATCAAACGTTCCAGACGATTTGTGCAGACATGTCAGTTTGATCGGTCAATTAAAATGATCATTCTAAACTGATGATTGGTGCTCCTAGAGTAAAGGGTTATAAATGAAGAATAATGCATGACATCACGCAGTTTGGGATACATTGGATTATTTGGAGGCTTTATCGTAGCTCTTTAAGTCTCAAATGTTTTCACAATATGAAAAATTGAGCTATATCAACATGATATTGGATTCGTGTCATTCTTAACTCTAAATCAAAAGCTACAAACGATTTAGTGCAGACATGTCAAGTTGATTGGCCAATTAATATGAACATTCTAAATAGATCATTGGTGATCCTTAAGTAAAGGCTAATAAATGAAGCATAATGCATGTCATCACGATGTTTGGGATACATTGAATTATTTGGAGGCTTTGTTGTAGCTCTTTCAGTCTCAAATGTTGTCACAATATGGAAAATTGAGCTAGGTTAATGTGGGTGGTGGATTCATGTCATTTTGAGCTCTAAATCAAAAGTTAAATATGATTTAGTGCGTACATGTAAAGTTGATAACCTAGTTAGAATGATCATTCTAAACTGATCATTGGTGCTCATTGAGCAAGGGCGTATAAAAGAAGCAAAATGCATAACATCACACAGTTCGGGATAGATTGGATTAATTGGATTATTTGTCGTAGTTATTTTGATTTTAAATTTCGTCAAAATATAGAAAATTGATCTAGCTTAACATGGGTGTTGGATTCGTGTCATTGTTTAACTCTTAATCAAAGTCATGGACGACTTAGTGCATACAAGTCAAGTTGATCGTCCAGTTAAAATGATTTTCTAAACTGATCATTGGTTCTCATTGTGTAAAAGCTTATAAATGAAGCCTAATTCATGGCATCATGCAGTTTGGGATACATTGGAATACTTGGAGGCTTTTTCGTTGCTCTTGACATGCATGTTGGACTCATGTCATTTTGAGCTCTAAATCAAAAGTTAAAGACGATTTAGTGCGGACATGTCAAGTTGATCAGCTAGTTCAAATGATCATTTTAAACTGATATTTGGTGCTCCTTGAGTAAAGGCCAATAAATGAAGAATAATGCATGGAATCACGTAGTTTGGGATAAATTGGATTACTTGGAGGCTTTGTCATAGCTAATTCGGTCTTAAACTTTTGTCACAGTATAGAAAATTGAACTAGCTTAACATGGGCGTTGGATTCATGTTATTTTCAACTCTAAATCAAAATTTACAGATGATTTATTGCGTACATGTCAAGTTGATCGGCCAGTTAAAATGATCATTCTAAACTGATCATTAGTGCTCCTCGACTAAATGCTTATAAATGAAGCATAATGCAAGGCATCATACAGTTTGGGATAGATGGAATTATGTGGAGGCTTTGTCGTAGCTATTTCGGTCTTAAATTTTTGTCACAATATAGAAAATTGAACTAGCTTAACGTGGGTGTTGGATTCGTGTCATTTTGAACTCTAAATCAAAAGGTCCAGACGATTTGTGCGGAAATGTAAGGTTGATCGGCTAATTAAAATGACCATTCTAAACTGGTCATTGGTGCTCTTTGAGTAAAGGCTCATAAATGAAGAATAATGCATGGCATCACGCAGTTTGGGATACATTGGATTACTTGGAGACTTTTTCATAGCTCTTTAAGTCTCAAATGTTTTTACAATATGGAAAATTGAGCTAGGTTAACATGGCGTTGGATTCATGTCATTCTTAACTCTAAATCAAAAGCAACAAATGATTTAGTGTTGACAGGTCAAGTTGATTGGCCAGTCAAAATGATCATTCTCTGTAGATGGTTAGTACTCCTGGAGTAAAGGGTTATAAATGAAGCATAATGGATGGCATCACACAGTTTGGGATACATTGGATTATTTGGAGGCTTTGTCATAGCTCTTTGACTCTCAAATGTTGTCACAATATGGAAAATTGAGCTACCTTAACGTGGGTGTTGGATGCATGTCATTTTGAGCTTTAAATCAAAAGTTAAAGACGATTTAGTACGGAAATGTCAAGTTGATCTGCTAGTTAAAATGATCATTCTAAACTGATCATTGGTGATCATTGAGCAAGTGCGTATAAATGAAGTAGAATGCATAACACCACGCAGTTTGGGATAGATTGGATTACTAGGAGGATTTTTCGTATCTATATTGATCTTAAATTTTATCACAATATAAAAAATTGAGCTAGCTTAACGTGGGTGTTGGATACGTGTCATTTTGAACTCTAAATCAAAAGTTACAAATGACTAAGTGCGGACAAGTCAAGTTGATCGGCCAGTTAAAATGATCATTCTGAACGTGGGCTTTGATTCGTGTAATTCTAAACTATAAATCAAAAATTACAAACAATTTAGTGCGTAAATGTCAAGTTGATCGGACACTTAAAATAATCATTCTAAAGAGATCATTTGTGCTCCTGAGTAAAGGTTTATAAATACAACCTAATGCATGACATCACGCAGTTTGGGATACATTGGACTACTTGGAGGCTTTTTCGTAGCTCTTTCAGTCTCAAATGTTTTCACAATATGGAAAATTGAGATATCTTGACATGAGGGTTGGACTCATGTAATTTTGAGCTCGAAATAAAAAGTTAAAGACTATTTAGTTCGGACATGTCAAGTTGATTAGCCAGTTAAAATGATAATTTTAAACTGGTATTTGGTGCTCCTTGAGTAAATGCTAATAAATGAAGCATAATGCAAGGGGTCACATAGTTTGGATAGATTGGATTACTTGGAGGCTTTGTCATAGCTATCTCAGTCTTAAATTTTTGTCACATAATAGAAAATTGAACTAGCTTAACAATGGCGTTGGATTCGTGTCATTTTGAACACGAAATCATAAGTTAAGAATTATTTAGTGCAGACATGTCAAGTTGATCTGCTAGTTAAAATGATCATTCTAAACTGATCATTGGTGCTCCTTGAGTAAAGGCTTATAAATGAAGCCTAATGCATGGTGTCACACCGTTTGGGATACATTGAATTACTTAGAGGCTTTTTCGTTGTTGTTTTGGTCTTAACACTACAAGAAAACTGCCAAAATGCAACTGCATTTTGTGACCACATTTGCCACGGATATGCAACCAATTTGCGACTACGGAGCAGTAGTCGTAGATTGTTCCCAATTTGGGGACTAAAAAGCATAGTCACTAATAAGTCGAAATACGCAACCAATTTGCTACTACTATGCGACTACTACGCGACTGTGTTTTTCAGTCACTAATCACTCGCAAAGTTGTGACTGATTAGCAACTGCCTGTGGAAGAATGACATGTTGGTCGCATATTGGTCGCAAAATATGCGAACAATTTGTGACCTCCGTTGGAGTGGCTCTTCAGTCACAAAGTGGTGGCAAAGGCACAACATAAAAAACATGTGCGAGTTATGTATACGGATATTTAAGTGACTACACTGTTGTGGTCGCAAAGTAGTTGCAAAGTAGTGGCAAAGTAGTGGCAAAGTAATGCCAAAGTAGTGGCAAAATCTTTATATATATATGCCGCCATGTCCCATTCTCTGGAAAAAAAAATTCAAAAATGTGGGGAAGTTATAGTAATTCGAGAGATGGGATGTACAAAAAGATTAATAATCAAACAAGAAATATATCAGCTGCATTTGCAGAAGGCATGGAGCAGTTCATGAATTTTGCAAGTAGTTAACCAATAGCTCAAAGTAGCGGAGGTAAGTTTTTATGTCCTTGTATTAATTGCAAAAACGATAAATTTCTTCCGGGATGCAAAATATGGAATCATCTATATAGTATATGATTTATGCCAAATTATTATATTTGGTATAAACATGGAGAAGAGATGAATGTTCAGTTAGGGACGAGTAGTCGGGGTGATGTCCAAAGAAATCAGAGAGGTACATGTGGTAGTAGTGAAGAAACAGTTGGGACATCCGGTAAAAGATATGTTGAAATGGTGACAGATGCATTTCGTGAGACTACGACTGATGAGTACTATAATCAAAACAAAGAAGAATATAATAATGTAGAAAAACCAAATTTAGAAGCACAAAATTTTTACAACATGTTAGAAGCTGCAAAAAATCAATTGTATGATGATTGCCATGAATGGCACTCACAATTATCCTTAGCTGCTCGGTTCATGAACATTAAGTCTGATTTTAATCTACCAAAAAAATGCATGATTCTTGGGCGGAGCTGTTTATATAATATTTGCCCGAGGAGAATCAGGCAACAGGTTCGTATTATTAAACCAAAAAACTGATCCAAAATGTAGGGATCCCTTTATATACAATTGACGTGTGTGTTCACAATTGTATGATCTTTAGGCAAGAAGATGAGAAATGGAAAAATGCAAATTTTGCGATTCCCCCCGATATAAGCTAAGCGAGGGCAGGACGAGAATACCTTTCAGTCGTAAGTGATATTTAGCTATAGGCGACAAACTTAATAGAATGTATCAAAGCGAGAAAACCCTAAAGGCAATGAGGTGGCACGCAGAGCATGAAGCAGAAGACGGAGAAATGAGTCATCCATCTGATGCTGCAGTGTGGAAAAATTTTCAATATCTACATCCAAGATTTGCTGCTCAATCTCGAAACGTTATCTTAGCTTATACACTAATGGGTTCAATCCATTTTTGATGTCTCGAAATCATTTATTATGGCTGGTGATTATCACTCCATATAACTTGCCACCGGATATGTGTATGAAGAAAGAGTACTTGTTTCTAACAATTCTGAACTTGGGGCCAAATCATTTGTGCGCTAGTCTGGACATATTCCTCCGACCTTTGATTGATGAGCTGAAATAATTGTGGTCTACGGAGTTGATGCATACGATGCATCGTTGCATCAAAATTTCAATCTAAAAGTCGTGTTACTGTGGACGATAAGCGATTTTCCGGCTTATGTAATGTTGTCAGGATGGATAACACATGGTAGACTGTCTTGTCCAATTTGTATGGATGATACGAAGGCATTTCAGTTACCAAATGGTAGAAAGACGTGTTGGTTTGATTGTCACATAAGGTTTCTTACTAACAGCATCCGTTACGGAAAAATAAAACAAATTTTTTAAAGGGGAAGCACGCTTTGAATGACTAACCTCCACAATCATTGACAGACTAACAAGTTTTATACAAGCGAATAAAAACAGTCAATTCTCTAAGAACATTTGACTGTGGAGGAAACGGTCATGAAAGTAAAGAAGAAAGTTATGGAAGATGGCATAATTGGCACAAAGAAAGCATATTTTGGGAGTTTCTGTATTGGACTGGTCTTAACCTTCGACACAATCTTGATGTGATGCATATAGGGAAGAATTTCATTGATAACATCATTAATACTGTTATGAATGTCAAAGATAAATCAAAAGATACAGTTAAGTCAAGGTTGGATATTGCAAAGTTTTGATCTCGAAAAGAGTTGCACGTGGATGGTCGGGGTAATACTCTATTCCCTATATTTCGATCTAAACATGGCTCAGTGTTCTGAAAGTTAATCCCATATATACACATTTTGGGGAAATACAAAAACAAAGACGAGATTGGCCTTTTGCAACAAGAAAATAATGGAGAGGTAACGGTGGTTGAAGAGATAGAAGTGGATCGTTTGGTTGATAGAGTTAATCACACCAAAGAAATTGATTTCGATGTCGGAGATGCCGAACTAGAAGATAAATTCTAGTGTAATATTTCATCTTCAAATGATGATGAAGACGAGGAGATGTAATATATTTGACTTTTTATGTATTTTTACATTTGATCCTTATATATTTTTGTAAAATGTTCTTATTTCTAATTGAGATTTTTTCTACAACTCCAAATCATGTTATCAATCTTATATAATTCATATTATTCACAAAAATCATATAATTTAGGTTTCAAGGCATTAATTGTGACTACTTTGCCACCTTATTGTCACTACAATGGGAGTGTGGTGGCAAATTGGTCACAAACATAATCCGCGTTCGCAAATCAGTTGCACATTTGCGACCAATTTGCGACCACGGATTCAAAATTTCTACTATGGTCGCAAATTTGCGACCACGCATTTTTTCCTATGTACTTTTCACATTTACAACTTATTTTTGAATTTATTGGTAAGTACTAACCATTATAGGTGGCCAAATATAAACAAAATTATATTTGTGTTGAAGTAAATGTTAGGAACATTTGAACTGTATATAAGAGGTATAAGATTAAGGGAATGTATTAAGTGTTTTAGTGAAATATATAAATGCGTGACAAAAGGGCAATAACCTGTCAAATTTCAAAAAATTTGAAAAACAAAGTTGGACGATTGTACCAGGTGAATGACAAGAAAAATACTTCATCGAATTTGCGGTAAGTATATTTTTTTTTTAAAAAAATTTATTTAATAAAATTTAATAATTAATAAAGTTAATATATTTTAAATTTACAAGCAATCGTTCACCTGAGATCATGTGATCACCTTGGGGGTGCGGAAGGAGTTTGAATCTGTCAGATGTTCTGATGCCAAGGTTTGGCTTCACCAATGTAAACCATAAGTTTGAGACACAATGACTTCGTTAGTGTAAGACGGATGAAAGGGATGATGAGCACAGTTCATACAACTGGCAAACATCCAAGGTGGATTTCCCTTAGTCTGTACAAAACAATAAAAAACTATTGGGAAACAGAAAGGTCTAATGAGAGGAGTAGAAAGGTCTAATGGGAGGAGTAGTAAGTCATCCAATAACTGCAACTGCTCTCGGGATGATCTTGGTCCGCACAAGCATTTGTCGGGCCAAAAATCCTATATCCAGATCTAACAGGAAATGGTAAGTACTCTAAAATATTTAAATTTAAATTTAAATTTATTTGTTATTTATTAATAATTTATTTTAAAATTTAGAAAAATAATTTGGTATGACCGGTCTCAATTGGTGAGCTATTTATAAAGAGTCACACTCGGTAGGATGGTTCATATGTTGATTTGAAAGCTAAACAAATTGGTGAAACATACGAACGAAACATCCAAGAAAAGATGGTGATCGTGGAGGTCGATACGATTGAAACGTCCGATGATACTTTCCGTTAAATTCAGCTGACCTAAGATGATAAGAATGAGATCTTCATTCAGGTAAAAAAAATGTTTTTAAATATTTTTTAATTTACACTAAATTGAAATTACTTATTATTTTACACTAATTGTTTTATTAGTTTTTTTGTAGTCCTGCGTTGCAGATGATGGAGGCCATCTTCACTGACTTGGTAGCCTGAACCGCATTCACGGGTGGGACAGGCGTAGTGGCTTCCAATCCACTACCTCCAACTATGTTGCGCTTCAGGATCAACCATTCAAGATCCACTACCTTTTACAAATCTAAGAACAAATCGCACGTAATATGCGTATTGAAGAACAAAATGCGCAGATGATGGAAGCGAATCGGAGGATGCAGGAAGTACAAAACGAAAACCAAAAAAAACAATTAATAGCTCGGAGATGTTCGTCGGGTATTTCCAACGGACGGATCACGCTTTCGCATCTTTTATCGGGATAATAATGCCGCACGTGAATCATCGAACGTTGGACCAGTATTTTTGTCATCCGATTTTCAATTTACGCCTCTGGATAATTAGATTTTTTTTCAATTTTTTGTAATTTGGATTTTTTTTATAAAATTTATTATTTGTTTTATAATTTCTTTATATTTTATAAAATAATTAATTAATAGAAATTATTTCTTATTTTATTTTAATAATATAGAATTACAAAAAATTATTTATATAAAATATTTTAAAAATAATATTTAAAATTATATTCATTATTAATTAATAATAAATATTTTAATTAATTATTATTTTTTTAAAAACTAATTCAGTTGTATTCGCAAATTAGTCGTAAATCAGTCCCAAATATGTTACCAATTTGCGACCACATCTATTGTTTTTTCAAAAAATTTATATATAATCACAAATAAATCACAATTATTTGGGATTGATTTGTGACTATGGATACAAAGTAGTCGCAAATCAGTAACAAACATTTGGGACTGATTTGCGACCACAGGGAAAGACGTGGTCGCAAATCAGTCAGAAAATTTTCTGACCGATTTGCGACTACCATTTTTGCAACCATCGATGTAGTGGCAAAGTAATCGCAAAATTTGCTACTACAAACCAGTGGCAAAGTAGTCACAAATACGGGGACCAATATTTGGTCGTAAATCAGTCGCAAAATATACCACAATAATTGTGGTCGCAAATCAGTCGATAAAGTGCGACTAATTTGCGACCATAAAAATTTGCGACGAAGCTTTTGCGACCACATATGTAAACTTTGTCTTGCTTTCTTGTAGTGTAAACTTTGTCACAATATAGAAAATTGAACTAACTTAACGTGGGTGTTGGATTCCTTTCATTTTGAACTCTAAATCAAAAGTTCCATACGATTTGTGCGGACATGTCAAGTTGATCTGCCAGTTAAAATGATCATTTTAAACTGATTATTGGTGCTTTTTGAATAAAAGCTTATAAATGAAGAATAATGCATGGCATCACGCAGTGTAGGATACATTGGATTGCTTGGAAGCTATGTCGTAGCTCTTTAAGTTTCAATTGTTTTCACAATATGGAAAATAGAGCAAGCTTAACATGGCGTTGGATTCGTGTCATTCTTAACTCTACATCAAAAGTTACAAACGATTTAGTGCGGACATGTCAAGTTGATTTGCCAGTTAAAATGATCATTCTAAATAGACAATTGGGGGTCCTTGAGTAAAGGCTTATAAATGAAGCATATTGTAGGGCATCACGCAGTTTGAGATACATTGGATTAGTTGGAGGCTTTGTCGTAGCTCTTTCAGTCTCAAAAAATGTCATAGTATGGAAAATTGAGCTAGCTTAACGTGGGCTTTGGGTTCATGTCATTTTGAGCTCTCAATCAAAAGTTAGAGAAGATTTAGTGCGGACATGTCAAGTTTATTGGCAAGTTAGAATGATCATTCTTAACTGATTATTGGTGCTACTCCAGTAAAGGCTTATAAATGAAGTATAAAGAATGGGATCATGCAGTTTGGGATACGTTGGATTACTTGGAGGTTTTATAGTAGCTCTTTGAGTCTCAAATGTTGTCAAAATATGAAAAATTGAACTAGCTTAACGTGGGCATTGCACTCATATCTTTCTGAGCTCTAAATCAAAAGTAAAAGACGATTGAGTGCGGAAATGTAAGATCATAAGCTACTTAAAATGATCATTCAGCTCCTTGAGTAAAGGCTTATAAATGAAGCATAAGGCGTGGCATCACACAGTTTGGGATACATTGGATTACTTGGAGGCTTTCGTAGCTCTTTTGGTCTATAATGATGTCACAATATAGAAAATCGAGCTAGCTTAACGTGGGTGTAAGATTCTTGTCATTCTGAACTCTAAATCAAAAGTTACGGACGATTTAGGGTGGACATGTCAAGTTTATCGGCAAGTTAAAATGATAATTCTAAACTGATCATTGGCACTCCTTGAGTAAAGGCTTATAAACAAAGCATAATGTATGGCATCACACAAACTAGGATATATTGGATTACTTGGAGGCTTTGTCGTAACTCTTTCAGTCTTAAATGTTGTCAGAATATGGAAAATTGAGCTAGCTTAACGTGGGTGGTTGGTTCATGTCATTTTGAGCTCTACATGACAAGTTAAATACGATTTAGTGCGGACATGTCAGGATGATCAGCTAGTTAAACTGATCATTCTAAACCGACCATTGGTGCTCACTAGAGAAAGGATTATAAATGAAGCATAATGTATGGCATCACGCAATTTGGGATACATTGGATTACTTGGAAGCTTTTTTAGCTCTTTCAGCCTCAAATATTGTTACAATATAGCAAATTCAGCTAGCTTAGCATGACGTTGGATTCGTGTCATTCCGAACTCTAAATCAAAAGTTACGGACGATTTAGTGCGGACATGTCAAGGTTATCGGCCTGCTAAAACAATCATTCTAAACTGATCATTGCTGCTTTTTGAGTAATGGCTTATAAATGACGCATAATTCATGGTATCACGCAATTTGGAATACATTGGATTACTTGTAGGCTTTTTCGTAGCTTTTTTAGTATCAAATGTTTTCAAAATATGGAAAATTGAGGTAGATTCATGTGCGCGTTGGACTCATATCATTTTGAGTTCGAAATCAAAAGTTAAAGACAATTTAGTGCAGACATGTCAAGTTGATCAGTTAGTTAAAAAATGATCTTTTAAACAGATCATTAGTGCTCCTTGAGTAAAGGCTTATAAATGCATGGCATCACGTCATTTAGGATAGATTGGATTATTTGGAGGCTTTTTTGTAGCTATTTCGGTCTTAAGTCACAATGAATATTTAACTAGTTTAACGTGGTGTTGGATTCTTGTAATTTTTAACTCTAAATCAAAAGTTACAGACATTTTAGTGCGGACATGTCAAGTTGGTCGGTCAGTCAAAATGATAATTCTAAGTTGATCATTGGTTCTCCTTGAGTAAAGGCTTATAAATGAAACATAATGTGTGGCATCACGTAGTTTGTGATACATTGGATTACTTGGAGGCTTTTTCGTAGCTCTTTCATTCCGAAATGTTGTCACAATATAGAAAATTGAGCTAGCTTAACGTGGGTGTTTGATTTTGGTCATTCTAAACTCTAAATCAAAAGTTATGGACGATTTAGTATGGACATGTCAAGTTGATCAGCTAGTTAAAATGATCATTCTAGAGTGATCATTGGTGCGATTTAAAAAGGCTTATAGATGAAGCATAATGCATGGCATCACGCAGTTTGGGATACATTGGATTACTTGGAGGCTTTGTGGTATCTCTTTCAGTCTCAAATGTTGTCACAAACGGGAAAATTGAGATAGCTTAACGTGGTGTTGGATTCATGTCATTATGAACTCTAAATCAAAAGGTACAAATATTTAGTGCGGACATGTCAAGTTGAATGGCCAGTTAAATGATCATTCTAAACTGATCATTGGTGCTCCTTGAGTAAAGCCTTATAAATGAAGCACAATGCATGGCATCACGCAATTTGAGATACCATGGCTTACTTGGAGGCTTTTTCGTAGCTCTTCCAGTCTCAAATGTTGTCACAATATGGAAAATTGAGCTAGCTTAACGTGGACATAGGACTCATGTCATTTTGAGTTCTAAATCAAAAGTTAAAGACGATATGGTGCCGACATTTAAGTTGATCAGTTAGTTGAAACAATCATTCTGAACTGATTATTGGTGCTCCTTGAGTAAAGGATAATAAATGAAGCATAATGCATAGCATCACGCAGTTTGGGATAGATTGGATTACTTGGAGACTTTGTCTTAGATTTTTTGGTTAATATAGAAAATTGAGCTAGCTAAACGTGGGCGTTGGATTAGTGTTATTTTGAACTCTAAATTAAAAGTTACAGACAATTTAGTGCGGACATGTCAAGTTGATCGGCATGTTAAAATGATCGTTCTAAACTGATCATTGGTGCTCCTTAAGTAAAGTCTTGTAAATAAAGCATAATATATGGCATACCACAGTTTGGGATTCATTGGATGATTAGGAGGCTTTGTCCTAGCTTTTTCAATATCAAATAAAGTCACAATATGGAAAATTCAGCTACCTAAACATGGTGTTGGATTCGTGTCATTCCGAACTTTAAATCAAAAGTGAAAGATGATTTAGTGTGGACATGTCAAGGTTATCGGCCTATTAAAACGATCATACTAAACTGTTCATTGGTGCTCCTTGAGTAAAGGCTTATAAATGAAGCACAATGCATGACATCAAGCAGTTTGGGATACATTGGATTACTTGGAGGTTTTCCTGTAGCTCTTTCAGTCTCAAGTTGTCACAATATAGAAAATTGAGATAGTTTAACATGGGCGTTAGATTTATGTCATTCTGAACTCTAAATGAAAAATTACGGACCATTTAGTGTACATATGTCAAGTTTGTTTGTCAGATAAAGTGATCATTCTAAACTAACCATTCATTCATTAGTGCTATTTAAGTAACAGCTTATAAATGAAGCATAATGCATGGTATTCTAACTTGATCATTTATTGCGGACATGTCAATTTGATAGGCCAAATAAAATGACCATTCTAAGCTTATCATTCGTGCTCCTTGAGTAAAGAGTTATAAATGAAGCTTAATGCTTGGCATCACGCAGTTTGGGATACATTGGATACTTGGAGGCTCTTTCGTAACTCTTTCAGT
This sequence comes from Pugionium dolabratum, assembly GCA_018901945.1. Classification (NCBI taxonomy): domain Eukaryota; kingdom Viridiplantae; phylum Streptophyta; class Magnoliopsida; order Brassicales; family Brassicaceae; genus Pugionium; species Pugionium dolabratum. The sequence continues at coordinate 10,943 of JAEVFF010001739.1, read as the reverse complement.
GTCAAATGTTGTAACAATATGGAAAATTTACCTAGCTTAATGTGGGCGTTTGACTCTAGACATTTTGAACTCTAAATCAAAAGTTAAAAACTATTTACTGTGGACATGTCAAGGTTATCGGCCAGTTAAAATGATCATTCTAAACTCGTCATTGGTGCTCCTTGAGTAAAGGCTTATAAATGAAGCATAATGAATGGCATCACGTGTTTTGGAATATATGGGATTACTTGGAGTACTTTTTGTAGCTCTTTTAGTGTCAAATGTTGTCACAATATGGAAAATTGAGCTAGCTTAACATGGGTGTTGGACTCATGTTATTTTGAGATCTAAATCAAATGTTGAGCCTGATTTAGTACGGACATGTCAAGTTGATCACCTAGTTAAAATGATATTTCTAAACTGATCATTGATACTCATTGAGTAAAGGCATATAAATGAAGCATAATGCAAAACATCACGCAGCATAGGATATATTGGATTATTTGGAGGCTTTGTCGTATCTATTTCAGTCTGAAATGTTGTCACGACATAGAAAATTGAGCTAGCTTAACGTGGACGTTTGATTAGTGTCATTCTGAACTATAAATCAAAAGTTATGGACGATTTAGTGCGGACATGTCAAATTGATCGGCCAGTTAAAATGATAATTTTAAACTGATCGTTGGCGATCCTTGAGTAAAGACTTATAAATGAAGCATAATACATGGCATCACACAGTTTGAGATACATTGGATTACTTGTAGGCTTTATCATAGCTTTCGGTATTAAATTTTGTCACAATATAGAAAATTGAGTTATGAATCTTTGGGCCCTGACCTCTCTTGCCACTAAAGGCCAAGTCTCTGGAGTCCCTTGCATTGTTGAGAAGCTTTTGGACTCTTCTTTGCACTCTTGGCCCAATGCTCTTTGTCGACCATCCTCTAGGAGCTTGTCGACCCACAAGCTGAACTTGTGGAAGAGCGCCCTTGATCTGCTCCTTGTCATTGCTCCTGGTGGCACCACTGGTGTAGAAACTTCATCTAGATGCATGTATTGAAGCTGTTGGCTTTTCTGGTCTGATTCTCTTTGTGTAGATGTTGAAATGGTGGTGCAATCGGCTGGATCGGCTGTACCGGCTGGACTGTGCGAGGTACTGGCCGAATTGTCATCGGAGCCAGCCAAGTTGATCCTGGAGCCGGCGGCGTCACCAATTGGGCCGGCGGTGCCATCCACATCACCGCCAGCTGGGCCGGAGGTTTGGGCCTCTCCGCCGGAAATGTTGGTCGGTCCGGCCCAGCTGGTCGAAGGCCCGGCAGTACCACTTGGGCCGGCAGATGCGCCAAATGGCCCAGCTGTCTCAGGCAAGCTCCCTGGTCGGCCAATCTGGTCTACTGGCCGACCATACGATCTGATATCCCCATCATTCCTGATACAAGCCTCGATTCAAGGCTGTACACACGTGGGCTGTGTGGAGAAGATTAGGTGAGAGACTCAACCTTAGGCTTCTGGATGGGGGTTTTCTGTTTGGTAAGGGATGGAAGGGTGAAGTGAACCACACGAGGTGTGATGAACCTCGTGATAAATCACAAACTTAGAGCTAGGAGAGCTGGTCTCGACTAGGTTCTAAGCGCACAAGTCTCTTGAGAGAAAAACTTGTAGAAAGAAAATTCGATCTTTATTAATATCAGAAAAGGTTGTCGAACTACAATGCTGGAAGGAGCCCTATTAATATGCTAGACAGCTTGACCTTCTAGGGTCGACTCAAAGAAAAATGGAAAACTTACAAATGGAAAAATTACAAAAGTGAATAACCAAAAAAGGACTTCTACCTAAATTTTCTGTGACTCAAAATGTAAACATTCTAAATCCTACCCTGCAAAACAGAAAAAGGCAAGTATATAAATTGAAAACTTACCATTCGTACCTATCAGTCAAGAAATGGAAGGTGGCCGACCTTGTGGCATGCACGAGCCTTGCTCCAAGTCTTCGACTTGGAGTAGGGTTAGGATTCGTTGGGCCTTGACCTCTCTTGCTACTAAAACCCAAGTCTCTGAAGTCCCTTGCAATGTTGAGAAGCCTTTGGACTCTTCTTTGCACTTTTGGCCAAATGTTTTTTGTCGATCATCCTCTAAGAGCTTGTCGACCCACAAGCTGAACTTGGGGAAGAGCGCCCTTGTTCTGCTCCTTGTCATTGCTCCTGGTGGCACCAGTGTTGTAGAAACTTCATCTAGACGCATGTCTTGAAGCTGGTAGCTTATCTTGTCCGAGTCTCTTTGTGTAGATGATGAAATGGTGGTGCAATCGGCTGGATCGACTGTACCGGCTGGACTGTGTGAGGTGCTGGCCGTATTGTCATTGGAGCCGGCCAAGTTGATCCCGGAGCCGGCGTGATACAAGCCTTGATTCAAGGATGTATGCGCGTGGGCTGTCTGGAGAAGTTTGGGTGAGAAACTCGACCTTAGACTTCTGGGATAGGGGGTTTTGGATTGGTATTCGATGGAAAGGTGAAGTGAACCACACGAGGGGTGATGAACCTCGTGATAAATCACAAACTTAGAGCTAGGAGGGCTGGTCTCAACTAGATACTAAGCGCACAAGATTCTTGAGAGAAAACTTGTTGGGGGGAAAAGTTCTATCTTTATTAATATCAAAAAGGTTGTCGAACTACAATGCTGGAAGGAGCCTTATTAATATGCTCGACAGCTTGACCTTCTAGGGTTGACCCAAATAAGAAAAGGAAAACTTACAAAAGTGCACAAAAGGAAAAGATACAAAAGTGTATAATCGAAAAAGGACCTATTCCTAAAATGTCTTTCTCAATAAAAGTAAATATTCTAGATCCTACCCTGCAAAACAGAAAGAGGCATATATTCGAATTGAAACTTACCTTAACTTACCTTAACTTACCTCATGGCCAAGAAATGGAAGGTGGCCAACCTTGTAGCATGCACGCGCCTTGCTCCTAGTCTTCGACTTGGAGTAGGGTTAAGAATCTTTGGGCCCTGACCTCTCTTGCCACTAAAGCCCAAGTCTCTGATGTCCCTTGTGTTGTTGAAAAGCCATTGGACTCTTCCTTGCACTTTTGGCCCATTGTCCTTAGTCGATCTTCCTCTAGGAGCTTGTCGACCCATAAGCTGAATTTGTGGAATAGTGCCCTTGATCTGCTTCTTGTCATTGCTCCTTGAGGCACCACTGGTGTAGAGGCTTCCTCTAGGTGCATGTCCTGGAGCTGGTAGCTCATTTGGTCCGAGTCTTCTTGTGTAGAAGTGTGAATGCGCGTGTACTCGGCTGGATCGGCTGGATCGGCTGGATCGGCTGTACCGGTTGGATTGTGCGAGGTACTGGCCGGAATGCCTTTAGGGCCGGCCAAGTTGATCCCGGAGTTGGCGGCATCACCAGAGGGACCGGTGGTGTCATCCACGTCGCCACCAAGTGTGCCGGAAGCTTGGGCCTCTCTGCCGGCAATGCTGGTTGCTCTGGTCCTTGTGGTCGAGGGTCTGGCGGTACTGCTTGGGCCGGCAGGCGTGCCAGGTGGTCTGGCTGTCTCGGGCAAGCTTCCTGGTCGGCCAGTCTGGTCTCCTAGCTGGATGTACAACCTGATGTCCTCATCACGGTGGCATCACCAATTGGGCCGGCGGTGTCATCCACGTCGCCGCAAGTTGGGCCGGAGGTTCGGGTCTCTCTGCCGGAAAGATTGATCGGTCCGGCCCGGCTGGTCGTAGGCCCGGCGGTACCGCTTGGGTCCGCAGGCGCGCCAAATGGCCCGGCTGTCTCGGGCAAGCACTCTGGTCGGCCAGATTGATCTCCTGGCCGGCCATATGATCTGATGCCCTCATTCATCATCCCCTCCCCCTTCAGTAGGTTTTGACCTCAAAACTGGTTCATCTGCAAGGAAAGGAGCTAAATCAGTTACGTTGAATGCGTTAGACACATTGAACTCACCTGGAAGCTTGATCCGGTAGGCGTTGTTGTTGTTCCTCTCCAGTACTCTGAATGGTCCATCTCCTCTTGGGGCAGCTTGGAACTCATTAGGTTGGGGAACCTCTCCTGCTGTAAGTGTAGCCACACCCAATCGCCTGGTTGAAAAATCATCTCCCTTCTCCCTTTGTTGGCATGGGTCACGTACTGCCTGGTCCTCTTCTCCAAATTTCTGCTACCCTCTAGTGTATCCTCTTGATGAAATCCGCTTTGGATGCTCAGTTGAGGTTGGTCATCTCTGCTGGTGGCAGTGGCATTTGCTCTAGGGGTGTTAGGGGGTTGAAGCCATAGACTACTTCAAAAGGGGTCTTCATGGTTGCTGAGTGCATGGCTCGGTTGTATGCAAACTCTATGAATGGCAGGCACTCCACCGAAATCTTAAGGTTCTTCACTAATGTAGTCCTGAGAAGAGTCGACAATGTCTGGTTGACTACCTCAGTTTGGCCATCGGTGTGAGGATGGCAGGTGGTAGAGAAGAGCAGCTTCGTGCCTAGCTTCCTCCAGAGGGTCCCCCAGAAGTGGCTGAGGAATTTGGTGTCCCGGTCTGACACGATTGTCCGTGGCACTCCGTGAAGCCGTACTATCTCCCTGACGAACAGCTCAGCTGTTTGCATGGCATCATTGATATTGGCACATGGGATGAAATGTGCCATCTTGGAGAATCTGTCCACCACTACAATGATATCATCTTTGTGGTTGATCTTGGGCATGCCTAGAACGAATTCCATTGAGATGTCCACCCATGGATGTGTAGGTATGGGAAGAGGGAGATACAACCCGTGAGGGTGCACTCGGGACTTTGCCTTTTTGCAAGTGATGCATCTTGCACAATGGGATTCTACTGACCTCTTGATGTGTGGCCAGTGAAGTGCTCCTTGACCACTGCTAGTGTCTTGTCGACACCAAAGTGGCCCATGAGTCCTCCTGCATGAGCTTCTTGGATGATAAGCTCCCATAACGATCCTTGTGGTATGCACAACCTTCTCTCTCGGAACAAGAACCCCTTATGGATGTAGAACTTGCCATGACTCCCTGTGCCACACTCTTTGTAGCTCTCAGCAAAGTCAGGATCATCCTTATATAGGTCCTTGATGTGCTCGATTCCTAAGACCTTTGCCTCTATGGTGGATATCAAGGCAAACCTCCTGGATAGTGCATCGGCTACCACATTATCCTTGCCCTTTTTGTACTTAATGACGTACGGGAAGGTCTCTATGAACTCCATCTACCTGGCATGTCTCCTCTTGAGATTGGTTTGCCCTCTGAGGTGTTTGAGAGTTTTGTGATCAGTGTGGATCACAAACTCCTTGGACAGCAAGTAGTGCTGCCAAGTCTCCAAGGCTTGGACTAGGGCATAGAGCTCCTTGTCATAGGTGGGGTAGTTCAGTAAGGCACCACCTAACTTCTCACTGAATTATGCCACTGGCCTCCTGATACAAGCCTCGATTCAAGGCTTATATGCGCGTGGGCTGTTTGGAGAAGGCTATGTGAGAAACTCGACCTTAGGCTTCTTGGATAGGGGTTTTTGGGTTGGTATTTGATGGAAGAGTGAAGTGAACCACCCGAGGGGTGATGAACCTCGTGATAAATCACAAACTTAGAGCTAGGAGGGCTGGTCTCAACTAGGTTCTAAGCGCACAAGTCTCTTTTGAGAGAAAGCTTGTAGGAAGAAAGTTCTACTTTATTAATATCAAAAAGGTTGTCGAACTACAATGCTGGAAGGAGCCTTATTAATATACTCGACAGCTTGACCTTCTAGGGTCAACTCAAAGAAAGAAAAGGAAAGTTTAAAAAAGTGCACAAATGGAAAATGTACAAAATTGCATAACCGGAAAAAAGAACCTATTCCTAAAATGTCTTTGACTCAAAAATGTAAACAATCTAGATCCTACCCTGCAAAACAGAAAGAGGCATATATTTGAATTGAAAACTTACCTTTCTTACCTCACGGCCAAGAAATGGAAGGTGGCCGTCCATGTGGCATGCACGTGCCTTGCTCCTAGTCTTCGACTTGGAGTAGGGTTAGGAATCTTTGGGCCCTGACTTCTCTTGCCACTAAAGCCCAAGTCTCTGAAGTCCCTTGAATTGTTGAGAAGCCTTTGGACTCTTCTTTGCACTTCTGGCCCCCTGTCCTTTGTCGATCATCTTCTAGGAGCTTGTTGACCCATAAGCTGAATTTGTGGAAGAGTGCTCTTGATCTGCTCCTTGTCATTGCTCCTGGTGGCACCATTGGTGTTGAGACTTCCTCTAGATGCATGTCCAGAAGCTGGTAGCTTATCTGGTCCGAGTCTCCTTGTGTAGAAGTTGAAATGCTCGTGTACTCGGCTGGATCGGCTGGACTGTACGAGGTACTGGCCGGAATGCCTTCTGGACCGGCCAAGTTGATCCTGGAGTCGGCGGCGTCACCAATGGGACCGGAGGTGTCATCCACGTCGCCACCAGTTGGGCCGGAGGTTTGGGCCTCTCCGCCGGCAATGCTGATCAGTCCGGTCCTGTTGGTCGAGGGTCCGGCGGTACCGCTTGGGCTGGCAGATGTGCCAAATGGCCCGGCTGTCTCGGGTAAGCTTCCTGGTCGGCCAGTCTGGTCTCCTGGCCGGACAAACGACCTGATGTCCCCATCATCCCCTGGTATGGCACATGGGCTGAGGCTCTCTCGAACATAGCCTTTCTCCAGGAGCTCCTTGACTTGCTTCTCAAGCTCCTTAGACTCCTCTGGACTAATCCGGTAGGCTGGCCAGTTGGGCAGGGCTGCTCCGGGCACTAGGTCGATCTGGTGTTCTATGCCACGTAAAGGAGGCAAGCCTGCTAGTATCTTCTCAGGGAACACATCCTGGAACTTGTTGAGGAGAGTTGCTACTTATGGAGGTAGCTCTACCTGTTCCTGTTCTATACTCAAAGTTTCTTTGAAGACCATTAGCAACATTAAATCCTTCAAGGCTAAAGCTCTCCGGACATGGCTTGGTTGAGTAAGAAAATTAGACTTGAGAAGTTTCTTTTCCTTACTCATTTGGAGTTGCAGCTCGTGTACCTGGGCAGGTGTAAGAGGAGCCAAGCTGACCTTTCTTTTCTCATGCACAAAAGTGTAGAGATTGGTTCCACCATCATGCCTGGCCTCTTTGTCAAACTGCCATGGCCTTCCTAGCAAAAGATGGCCAGCTTGCATGGGCACTACGTCGCACACGACTTGGTCTTGGTACTTGCCCACACTGAATGGTATAGTGACTTGCTCGTGGATTTTGAGCTCCACTTTTTCATCGAGCCATCTCAATCTATATGGTCAAGGATGCCTTGTATTCTCTAGGCCTAGCTTATCAACAATGTACGCACTAGCAACGTTAGTGCAAGAACCACCATCTATGATGAGGTTACATACTTTGGCCTTGATGGTGCAACGGATGTGGAAGATGTTCTCCCTCTGGATGGTCTCTGAGGGATCCACCATTGCACTGAGAATGCGTCTAGTGACCAGCACTTCCCCCACATCAGGGTACTCAATGTCACCGTATTCTCCTTCTGGTTCGTAGTCTTCTTCATCTTGGGATTCATACTCTCCAGCTTCCGTAATCAGCATGACCTGGTTGTTTGGGCACTCCCCTGAGGTGTGTCCGCGACCCCTACACTTGAAACAAGTGATGTCACGTGATATTTGAGGGTTAGAGGACTTATTAGTCTCTCTCTGGTCACGGGTTGGCTCAGGAGGGTTGCTCTCGAACCATGACTCGATCTCTATGCCTTTGCCTTTGTCTACGGGCTTGGGAACGTTGCTTGGTGCCCAAGGCATCTTAGGCTTGCTGCGGATGTCTTGTCTATTACGTTTTATGTGCTGCTCATCCTGGACAGATAGGTGGAACAAGTCCTTGAAGTAATTGTAGATTTGCCTTTCCACCTTGCAGCTGATTCTTTCTTGAAGTCCATCCAAGAATTGTGCCATCAAAGCTTCCTCATCGTCATTGAGTTCCAGCCTGTTCCTTAGTCTTTCAAACTCTTCATAGTACTCCTCTACTGATCTGGTTCCCTGCTTAAGAGTATGAAAACGTCATTGCAAATCTCTACGAAAGTATGGGGGAACAAACCTCTGTCTCATGAGGTCTTTCATGTCGACCCATGAGTCTACAGGCCTCAATATTTTCCACCTTCGTTCAGACACCTCACGATCCCACCAGATGAGGGCATTGTCTGTGAGATATGCTTGCGCCATGGAGACTGTCCTAGGGCCTGGTTGGTTGTAGTGATCGAAGATGTAATCCATCCTTCTCTCCCAATCTAGGTAGGCCTCGGGGTCTACTTTTCTTGCAAAACTTGGAAGTGTTAGCTTAACATCAGGATGAGTTACCCGGTTGTAGGCGTGTTCATCTCCATCCTCATGATGTCTAGGAGGCATCCTTGGTCTCTGGTGATGTCCATATGACTCGAAGCCATCACCTTCTGCCTCTGGTTGCCGTGGAGGTCCTCTCGGCCTATGGTGATAGTAATGAGGTGGTGCGTCCTCATCTCCATCTGGCTGGGGCTCCTCCTGTTCATGCCGTGTCCTGAGGTGCTCAGGACCCTCAGCACGGTCTTTCTCAGCTCTCACGTGCCTTATGGCCTGGTATCTCACAGGCCTCTCCACACGCTCCAACCTCTCGTCTATTGATGCGAGTTGTGTTTGGAGGGTGGTGAACATGGCCATCATGGCCTCGGCTGCATCTCTATTCTCTTCTGCCATTGTGCTACAAGAAAGAAACACAAGTTATTTTGCTCCTAAGTGGATTAGGAGGGTTTTCGTTTATAGGGGAATTCGAATTTGCAAAAAGGAAAAAGTTGAGAAAAAGGAAAACCTGAAAAAGGAAAACCTGAAAAAAGGAAAGTTTAGAAAAATGGAAACTTCCTACAACTTGTGCTAGCTGTCCAATTCGAATTCTTTTGGTATTTTTTCTATTTTCTTTTTCTTTTCTTTTTAATTTAACTTAAAATAATGGAAATATGATTTGAACAAAAAGGAAAACATGAATGGCAATGCAAAAGTGAATCTAAGCCCTAGTGATACACGTAGAAGCTAGATGCACTCGGTTTGGAGTTTAGTGTTATTTTTTTATTTTTCTTGAATGCGACTTAAACTAATGCAAGAACAAGAAACAAAACTAATAAAGGATAGAAACAACCTGGTTTAGGAGCTTTAAGCTCTGATACCAAAATGATACAAGCCTTGATTCAAGGATGTATGCTCGTGGGCTGTTTGTAGAAGATTAGGTGAGAAACTCAACCTTAGGCTTCTGGATAGGGGTTTTCTGGTTGGTAAACGATTGAAGGGTGAAGTGAACCACACGAGGGGTGATGAACCTCGTGATAAATCACAAACTTAGAGCTAGGAGGGCTGGTCTCAACTAAGTTCTAAGCGCACAAGTCTCTTTTGAGAGGAAGCTTGTAGGAAGAAAGTTCTACTTTATTAATATCAAAAAGATTGCCGAACTACAATGCTGGGAGGAGCCTTTTTAATATGCTCGACAGCTTGACCATCTAGGAACGACTCAAAGAAAGAAAAGGAAAGTTTACAAAAGTGCACAAATGGAAAATGTACAAAAGTGCATAACCGAAAAAAGGACCTATTCCTAAAATGTCTTTGACTCAAAAATGTACCCTGCAAAACATAAAGAGGCCTATATTCGAATTGAAAACTTACCTTTCTTACCTCACGGCCAAAAAATAGAAGGTGGCCGTCCTTGTGGCATGCACGCTCCTTGCTCCTAGTCTTCGACTTAGAGTAGGGTTAGGAATCATCGGGCCCTGACCTCTCTTGCCACTAAAGCCCAAGTCTCTGAAGTCCCTTGCATTATTGAGAAGCCTTTGGACTCTTCTTGGCACTTCTGGAGCACTGTCCTTTGTCGATCATCCTCTAGGAGCTTAACGACCCATAAGCTGAATTTGTGGAAGAGTGCTCTTGATATGCTCCTTGACATTGCTCCTGGTGGCACCACTGGTGTTGAGACTTCCTCTAGATGCATGTCCTGAAGCTGGTAGCTTATCTGGTCCGAGTCTCCTTGTGTAGAAGTTGAAATGCTCCTGTACTCGGCTGGATCGGCTGTACCGGCTGGACTGTGCGAGGTACTGGCCGGAATGCCTTCTGGACCGGCCAAGTTGGCGGCATCACCAATGGGACCGGCGGTGTCATCCACGTCGCCACCAGTTGGGCCGGAGGTTTGGGCCTCTCCGCCGGCAATGCTGATCAGTCCGGTCCTGTTGGTCGAGGGTTCGGCGGTACCGATTGGGCCGGCAGACGTGCCTAATGTCCCGGCTGTCTCTGGCAAGCTTCCTGGTCGGCCAGTCTGGTCTCCTGGCCAGACATACGACCTGATGTCCCCATCACCTCTGATGAGGACATCAGGTCGTACATCCAGCCAGGATACCAGACTGGCCGACCAGGAAGCTTGCCCGAGACTGCCGGGCATTTTGGCACGTCTGCCGGACCAAGCAGTACCGCCGGACGCTCGACCAATAGGAGCAGACGGTCAGCATTGCCGGCGGAGAGGCCCAATGATACAAGCCTTGATTCAAGGATGTATGCGCGTGGGCTGTTTGGAGAAGTTTAGGTGAGAAACTCGACCTTAGACTTCTTGGATAGGGATTTTTGGGTTGGTATTCGATGGAAAGGTGAAGTGAACCACACGAGGGGTGATGAACCTCGTGATAAATCACAAACTTAAAGCTAGGAGGGCTGGTCTCAACTAGATTCTAAGCGCACAAGATTCTTGAGAGAAAACTTGTTGGGGAAAAAAGTTCTATCTTTATTAATATCAAAAGGTTGTCGAACTACAATGCTGGAAGGAGCCTTATTAATATGCTCGACAGCTTGACCTTCTAGGGTCGACCCAAATAAGAAAAGGAAACTTACAAAAGTGCACAAAAGGAAAAGATACAAAAGTGTATAATCGAAAAAGGACCTATTCCTAAAATGTCTTTGACTCAATAAAAGTAAATATTTTAGATCCTACCCTGCAAAACAGAAAGAG
>JAEVFF010001738.1:0-32904 GCA_018901945.1 Pugionium dolabratum | reverse complement strand
TTCTCAAAAACACAAGGGACATCAGAGACTTGGGTTTTAGTGGCAAGAGAGGTCAGGGCCCAAAGATTTTTTAACCCTACTCCAAGTCGAAGACTAGGAGCAAGGCGCGTGCATGCCACAAGGACGGCCACCTTCCATTTCTTGGCCATGAGGTAAGTTAAGGTAAATTTTCAATAAGAATATTTGCCTCTTTCTGTTTTGCAGGGTAGGATCTAGAATATTTACTTTTATTGAGTCAAAACATTTTAGGAATAGGTCCTTTTTCGATTATACACTTTTGTATCTTTTCCTTTGTGCACTTTTGTAAGTTTTCCTTTTCTTATTTGGGTCGACCCTAGAAGGTAAAGCTGTCGAGCATATTAATAAGGCTCCTTCCAGCATTGTAGTTCGACAACCTTTTTGATATTAATAAAGATCAAATTTTCTTTCAACAAGTTATTCTCTCAAGAGACTTGTGCGTTTAGAACCTAGTTGAGACCAGCCCTCCTAGCTCTAAGTTTGTGATTTATCACGAGGTTCATCACCCCTCGTGTGGTTCACTTCACCCTTCCATCTTTTACAAACCAGAAAACCCCCATCCAGAAGCCTATGGTTGAGTTTCTCACCTAATCTTCTACAAACAGCCCACGTGCATACATCCTTGAATCAAGGTTTGTATCACTTACCCAATCGACCAGCCTACCGGATGAGTTCAGAGGAGTCCATGGAGCTTGAGAAGCAGGTTAAGGAGGTCCTGGAGAAAGGCTATGTTTGAGAGAACCTCAGTCCATGTGTCGTACCAGTGTTGCTAGTCCCTAAGAATGATGGGACTTTGCGAATGTGTGTAGACTGCCGAGCCATCAACAACATCACAGTCAAGTACCGGCATCCTATACCAAGGCTGGACGACATGCTAGATGAACTAAGTGGAGCCACGGTCTTTTTCAAGATAGACATCAAGAGTGGATACCACCAGGTCAGAATGAAAGACGGTGATGAGTGGAAGACTGCTTTCAAGACAAAGCAAGGGCTCTACGAGTGGACAGTCATGCCATTTGGCTTGCCTAATGCCTCAAGCACCTTCATGCGCCTTATGAACCAAGTTCTTAGGGCGTACATCAGTAAGTTTGTAGTAGTCAGTTATGATGACATACTTGTTTATAGTAAGTGCCTACGGGAACACCTTACACATCTTAAGATGGTGCTTAAAGCCCTCCGACAAGAAGAGCTTTATGCCAATCTCAAGAAGTGCACCTTTTGTACTGACAAGCTTGTTTTCTTAGGCTTTGTTGTAAGTTCACAGGACTTACAAATTGATGAGGAAAATATTCAAGCCATACAAGAATGGCCAACACCGAGCAACATCAGCCAAGTGAGAAGCTTCCACGGCCTGACCATCTTCTACAGAAGATTTGTGCCCAAATTCAGCAGCATTTCCTCACCATTGACGGCAGTAGTGAAGAAGAATGTGGGATTCAGCTGGGGAGAAGCTCAAGAGAAGGCATTCCAGGGCTTGAAGGACAGCCTCACGCATGCACCAGTACTAGTCTTGTCCGACTTCAACAAGACGTTTGAAGTGGCGTGTGATTCCTCTGGAATAGGCATAGGAGCAGTGCTAACCCAAGGAGGAAGGCCAGTGACATACTTCAGTGAGAAACTATGTGGGGCCTCACTGAATTACCCCACTTACGACAAGGAGCTATATGATCTAGTCCGAGCTTTGGAGACTTGGCAATATTACTTGTTGTGTTGACAAGACACTAGCAGTGGTCAAGGAGCACTTCTACTGGCCACACATCAAGAGGTCAGTATAAGCCCATTGTGCAAGGTGCATCACTTGCAAGAAGGCAAAGTCCCGAGTGCACCCTCACGGGTTGTATCTTCCTCTGCCCATACCTACACATCCATAGGTGGACATTTCGATGGACTTCGTTCTAGATCTGCCTAAGATCAACCACAAAGAAGACCCCTTTTGAAATGGCCTACAGTTTCAACCCTCAAACGCCCTTGGAGCAAACACCACTACCACCAGCAGAAATGACCAACCTCAATGGGGCATCCAAGGCAGAATTCATCAAGAAGATACACCAGAAGGTAGTAGAGAACATGGACAAGAGGACCGGGTAGTACGTGACTCACGCCAACAAAGGGAGAAGAGAAATGATCTTTCAACCAGGCGATTGGGTGTGGCTACACCTATGGCAAGAGAGGTTCCCCAACCTAAGGAGTTTCAAGCTGGCCCCAAGAGGAGATGGGCTATTCAGAGTGTTGGAGAGGATCAACAACAATGCCTACCGGATTGAACTACCAGGTGAGTTTAATGTGTCTAACACATTCAATGCGACTGATTTACCTCCTTTCCTTGCACATGAGCCAGTTTTGAGGTCAAAACCTACTGAAGGGGGAGGGGATGATGAGGATATCAGACCATCTGGCCGGCCAGAAGACCAAGATGGCCGACCAGAAGAATTGCCCGATACAGCCGGGCAATTTGACACGTCTGCCGGGCCAAGTGGTACCGCCGGCCTTATGATCAGCCGGACCGGGCCGACCAACTTCTCTGGCGGAGAGGCCCAAACCTCCGGCCCAATTAGCGGTGACGTGAACAACACCGCCGGCCCAACTGGCGACACCGCCAGCTCAAAAATCAATCTGGCCAGCTCCGATCTTAACTCGGCCAGCTCCATGCACAATCCAGCCGGTTCATGCGATTGCACCACCATTTTCACATCTACACAAGGAGACTCGGATCACCTAAGTTATCAGCTTCAAGGCATGGACCTGGATGAAGTCTCTACACCAGTGGTGCCACCAGGAGCCATGACAAGGAGCAGAACAAGGGCACTCTTCCACAAGTTCAGTTTGTGGGTAGACAAGCTCCTAGAAGATCATCGACAAGTAGCATTGGGCCAAGAGTACAAGGAAGAGTCCAAAGGCTTCTCAACATTGCAAAAGACTCCAGAGACTTGGGCTCTCGTAGCAAAAGAGGTCAAGGCCCAACAATTCATAACCCTACTCCAAGTTGAAGACTAGGAGCTAGGCGCGTGCATGCCACAAAGACGACCACCTTCCATTTCTTGGCCAAAAGATAAGAATGGTAAGTTTTCAATTATATATTTGCCTTTTCTGTTTTGCAGGGTAGGAATTAGTAGTTTTCCGTTTTTGAGTCAAGAACAATTTAGGTAGGTGTATTTTTTCGGTTATTTCCTTTTTGTAATTTTCCTTGTGCATTTTTGTAAATTTTCCATTTTTATTTTGAGTCGACCTTAGAAGGTCAAGGTTGCCGAGCATATTAATAAGGCTCTTTCAGCATTATATTTTGACAGCTTTTTGATATTAATAAAGATAGAACTTTTTCCTCCGAGTTTTTCTTCTAAAACTCTTTCGCTTAAAACTCTAGTTGAGACCAGCCCTCCTAACTTCTAAGTTGTGATTTATCACGAGGTTCATCACCCCTCGTGTGGTTCACTTCATCTCTCCATCCAATACCCACCAGAAAACCCCCATCCAGAAGCCTTATGCCGAGTTTCTCGCCTAATCTTCTCCCACCAGTCTGCGAGTGTTACAGCCTTGATTCAAGGCTTGTATCACCGGTGCCATCTGGAATTATAACCGATGGTATATCCCGACGGTTTTCACCCGTCGGGAGTGAACCAACAATATCGCGATGAAATAAGCTTCCCGATGGACACAATTTCGTCGGTAATTTCCGACGACTACATCTGTGGGAAATAACCAAACAATTGAAAATAATTATTCATTAAATATTTTTATAAAATATATTTATTTTGAAATAATATTTCAAATTATAAATATAATAATATTTAAAGTTTAATTGTTTTAAAATCTACAAATTACACCGGAAGAGAAAAAGGAGGAGAACAAAATTCATCAGTGAATTTGATTTTCATAATTTCTACAAAATATTTAAGTTTAGTCATCTTTTTCTCTATAAGCGCCATTTTTTCTTTGAGTTGTGTATTCTCCTCATTTGCAGCTGCAGATGTTGCACCATCAGTATCTGCAACTCTCACAAGTCTTGAAGACGATCTTTAAAAAATTGTATTTCCTGTAAAAACAAAAAAATATTATTAAAAAAATATAATATCAAATATAAAAATAAATAAAAAGAAAAATCAAACTTACATCAAGAACGAGACGATTAATCTCAAAACGAGGCAATTCGGCGACCGAAGATGAAGAATCAACTTGAGATTGCTGAGACAAAATATCACTTTTTTTTCTTTTTCACTTTTTCGATGATCTCACTAACGAGATCATCTTGGATGCGATCAGTTTTTTTGTTCGTGTGTACAGTCTCGAGAAGTTGTAAGTGATCTATAGGAGCTCTGAATTCTTGTGCCTTATAGTAAAAAAATACTAAATTAATATTTAAAAAAATTTCAAATAATAATAAATAAAATTAATATGATAATAAATTTACCAATTGATCGGCTCGTCTCAGAAAACTAGTCGATTCAGCATTGTGAATGTAAATACATTTACCTCCTCAATCGCTCTTCTGGTTTCCCGAATTAGTCTTCGAGATGGCCTCAGCGCTGGACGATTCTTAGTAATGAATAAAGTCGTTCCAAACCGACTCATTCAATCCTCTTGGTTTGTCTTTTTCCTTTTTACACTTTTGTTTCTACTCCTTCATGTGGCGGGAAAATTGTACCGTGGCCTCTTTTTGAAAAGCTTCTTCTACCAACTTTGTGTTCATGGGATCCCATGTAAATTCTTGATGCAAAATTTACTTATATATTACTAAAAAACTATTTAAAACAATTACATATTGAAAAATAAATTAACGTACCGCAAACATCTTGAACCAAATCTAATGTTTTCGTACGAAATATCTCTAATTTTTGTATATGGTTTGTTCAAAAGAGAATGAAGCATCTTTAATATAGATTTGCTTATTTCATTGTTTGAAATATCAAACCTATGAATTTTTATTAGAATAACGTCAAAATAATTATTTAAAATTTAATTTATCATGTTGAATTCCCTTGACGACTCGGATCGAAAAAAGTTAGAAGTTCACAACCAGGTTGATAAACCAATTCTTCAATTGTCATTGATCGAAAAGAATCATTTTCAAATTCTTAAATTTAAGTTGGTATAAAACTCGAAATAAACGACTCATCACGTTTTTGGTACTTTTGATACGATCTTAAAACATTATTAAACAAACACACGAACATAACTACACACCTTTTCCCTAATCAATTTTCTATGCTCTCTGTATATTTTTTTTTGCTTGCAAGTTTTAACAGTCTTTGTAGTGAAAGTGGATAATGATAAAACAAATAGAATAAGCATATGATGGAAAGAAGAATGCAAACGAAATGATATATCATAACCTATTTCAGCCGTTGTTCCAAATAGACTCGACATACAGATTAAGCCATTGAAATGTGTTTATTATCAAAATTTTCTTTCATTCTCGCATGATTCACCATTAAAGTTAGAGAAAAATTATCATTTCTAATATTAATTAGATTAATATGCATTAAATTATTTGATAGATGGACATCATATACTTTTTCGTAAGAATTTTGATCATGATTCCAACCAATTTGAAAGAAGACTGCAAAGATGAGACCTTCTACAAGTACCCTACCAACATTTTGGGGCAGCATATTTGCTATTTTGCCACTCATTTCCTCATGTTTTTGAAAATTTTCAGTAGAAACATTTGAACATAACAAAAATTGCAGAGAAATATAATCAAACCTAAACTTGTTGTAATATAAATTCAGAGAAATAGAAACTTACATGGAGGCAGGGAATTTTACATATAAACCTACAGAATTTTACTGAGAATTTTGGTGAAACTTACATGCAGGCAGTGAATTTCTGGCGCAATTAACTTACAGAACTTCCGGCAAGCGTTTTGGCGACGTACAGAGAGTAGAGAGAGAGGTCGGCGGCGACGTACAGAGAGCAGAGAGAGGTCGGCAAGGAAAACTGAAAGAGAAAGGAGTTAGATTATATTCAATATTTCCGACGGACACATCCGTCGGAAATTCGTCCGCGTATTATTAAACATTTTCGCAAAGACCTGCATAATAAATTTCGGATCCCGCATGTAATTTCACATCGTTGAAAAGCCATCAGACAATACCGACAAATTTCCGACGGAAATTGAAATCCATGCATGTTTGACAAATAGTCAGTCTACGTGGCCAGCTCAAACTCGTCGAGAAGCCGTTGGTAAGTACCGATTTATTTCCGACGGAATTCTTTATTTGTAAAAAATAGTGAATAATTTTTCCAAAAATATAATGTATAAGAATTTAATAATATTTTTCCAACAGAATAGCAACCGTTTTTCAAGTTTCGTTGGATAGAGTTACATACTGTTGGGAATCCGTCGGAAAGTTTTCCGATATTTTACAAAGAATTAGGATATAATATCAATACCTTATGTTGTCGGTATTCCAACTGGTAAAGTTTAGATATTTAATACAACAAATAAAACTATGAATTTGATTTTATATAGTTTACTTACTAATACTTTCTTAGTAACATCACACATGTAATGGTATCATGGTTTATATCCTGCATAATATACAATACACCTCATTTTTAATTGCTCTTTTTATTTATAAAACTAGAGAAACCAATTAGATTAGTAATTATACCGTTTCAGAAGTCATTAAGAAAGTTATGCTTGATAAGTGTACCATATAATGTGTAATTATTCTCTACCAATCCAAAAGTTATGCTTGATATGTGTACGATAGAATGTGTAAAAAAAATATGTGTACCATATTATGCTTGATATGTGTACCATATAATATGTAAAAAAGTTTGGTACAAATAATACCCTAAGTCGTTGGGAATCCGACTATATTAACCGTCGGGAATGCGACTGTCACCAACTCAACTAATCACGTGGGAAACAATATCCCCCTAGAAGGATATAAATAATTGAATACAATCAATTATATATATATATATATATATATGAAACTATTATTAAAAATTACATAATTGTGGTAACACTGACATAAAAGTATAATCATCTTGAAAATTCGCTCTTTTTAAGTTTGACCAACTCATTCTCTGTGTAATTTGAATAATGAACACGTATTTGTTCCATGTATATCTTGTTAATTATGAACAAAATAATTAAAAATAAATTATATTAACAATTAAAAACAAAATTTAATTGAATATACATTTCATATTCCAAAACGTCATCGCAATTTGTCAAAATATACAGATGCAAGTGATTGTGTTCCTCCTCTGATAGGCATCGCGTCTTTCCTTTTCCACTTAAACGTCCAATTTGTGCAAATAATTCTAGCACATACACTGGATAGCTTGGTTTTTCTTCTCCATCATCATGTCGTGCAGGTCGTCTATTTTTTGTTTGGACTTGCAATGGAAAATAGTAGATGGAAAAGTTAGATGTTTCTTCATTAATAATTTGCGCGGCGATTGAACCTTCAACACTGGCAAGATTTTTAACTTTTTTCTTTAGGTGGAACATATATCTCTCAAAAGGATACATCCATCGGTACTGAATAGGTCTTCCAAGCGCTGCTTCTCTAGGGAGGTGAATAGGAAGATTTTCCATAACATCAAAAAATGCTGGTGGAAATATTTTCTCTATGTAACAAATGAGAACTGGTATTTTTTTCTCCAAATTTTGGATATCGTCTCTATTAAGTGATCTTGTACATAAATCTCAGAAAAAAGCACCAATCCGTGCATAAAAAGTTAATATCATATAATATATAAAATTATGATTATTTATATATAAAATAATGTAAACGTACTTGCAATTGCTCCGTGGATGGTTTTAGGCAGAAGATCGCTAAAGACAAATGAGAATAGTCTTTGCATGACAACATGACAATCATGGCTTTTCATCCCTGAAATTTTATCTTCAATAGTATCGACACAATTACGAAGATTAGATACGTATTCATCTGGAAATTTGACCCTATGCTTAATCCAGTCAAAGAACTCGTCTTTTGCATGCGCACCCAACCGGAATGCGGGAGACAATGATTTTCTATTTGACATTACATGTAGTTCCTTTCGGGAAAAAATATCCGGCAAATCCAATCTAACTTTCAAATTATCTTTCGTTTTTTCTTGCACATTTAGAATGGTATTCATTATGTTGTCGAAAAATTTCTTCTCAATGTGCATAACATCTAGATTATGCTGCAACAAATGGTCCTTCCAATATGGTAAATCCCAAAAAATGCTCTTTTTGTGCCAGTTATGGTATTTGCCACAACTATCAACAGGATAATGTATGTTACCTCCACATGAAGCCGTTCTCTCAGCACCAAAATCTCTTGGTTGAGTCATCATATAATTTCCGTCAAGCATAGGAGGTGAACCATCAATTTTTTTTTTGTTTTTTCTAAACAATGTCGTGCTACGGCGATATGGATGATCTTGTGATAGAAATCGACGATGACTATCAAACCAACTAATCTTTCGTCCGTGTTTCAGTTGGAACGCATCAGTATTATCTTGACAATATGGGCATGCTAATCTTCCATGCGTCGACCATCCCGATAACATACCATATGTTGGAAAATCACTTATGGTGCACATAAGTACTGCTCGCATCAAGAAGTTCTATTGGTTGGAAACATTGAATGATTCGACACCATTTTCCCACAACTTTTTTAACTCATGAATTAGTGGATGTAAGAAAATATCAAGCGATCACTTAGGATACTCTGGACTGGGGACGAGAATTGTTAGAAACAAAAACTCTCGTTTCATGCACAACGAATGAAGCAAATTATAAGATGTCACAATAACTGGCCACAACGAGTATTGCCTCCCATGCTTCCCAAAAGGGTTGAATCTATTTGTAGATAACCCGAGGTATACGTTCCTAAGCTTATATGCAAAACTAGGATAAACCTCTTTAAAATGTTTCCATGCTTCTACATACAAGGGATGCACAATTTCTCCATTCGAATTATGTTCTGCATGCCATCTCATAGGATTTGTCGTGTGTTTAGATTGATATAACCTCTTTAACCTCTCTGTTAATGGCAAATACCACATCCGTTTATGCGGAATAGGAACTCTGCCGCTTGTCTCTTGAAATCGAGGTTTGTGACAAAATCGGCACTTTATGCGGTTTTCATCATTTCTCCAATAGATCATGCAATTGTCAATACATACTTCGATCATTTAATACGGCAATCCAATACCAGCTATAAGTTTTTGAACCTCGTAATATGAAGCATGTGCAATATTATCTTCAGGTAATATATCTCTAACAAAATTAGCTATCGCATTCACACAATCTTCAGCCAAGTTAAAATCTGTCTTTATCGTCATCAACCTGCTTGTAGTAGATAAAGGCGATAATCCATTTGTACATCCTTTATACAAAGGCTGCTTGGATGCATCTAACATATCAAAAATTTTCCGGAATTCCAAATTAGGTTCCTCTATTGTACTCCTATCTTTAATGTACGATGCTCTTTGTTCACGAAATGCATCATTCACCATCTGAACAGTACCTCCGTTTATATTAACTTCTGATGTCGATTCCTCTATCCTAACATTAGTACTATCTAACGTTTTTGAAGTACTACCATAATATTGCATCGTTGCATCAGTTTTTCCAGGTGAATACCAAATTTTGTAACCCGTCATAAATCTAGTCCTATACAAATGATTACATACTTCTCTAACGAAGATTAATCTATGATTTTGACATTTAATATACAGACAATACATTTTACCATATTCGAGTGTCATGCTATTTTTTGATGCAAATGTAATAAACTCTTCAACACCTTGGGCAAATTCATCCGACAATTTCCCCGTTGTTGAGAATCATACCGAGGTTTATCCATCCAAGATCAAAAATAATCATAAAAATCTGAAGAAGACATTTTGTTAAGATTTTATGTTCTGGTGAAATTGTGAAAGAGCATATCGTATTTATATGAAAATTAGAAGATTAACACGAAGTTTTAACATAAAATTATGATTTTTTATCAAATTATTACGAAGTTTTAATAGATAATCACAAATTTTTAACATATTATTCTTAATAATATTCTCATTTCCGACGGAATTCTGACGGTTGACAACCACTTTCGGATATTTCCAATGACCAACCGAGGACCCTCGATGTTTACATATCGGCCAAACTAACAATTGCCAAAAAATTGGAATTCGTCGGAAAGTCATCGGAACTACCGATGGATTTTCGATGACAGTTAGATTAATTTATGTAAGAAAATAATTAAGTGGAATCAGTCAACCGATATATTCCTAACGGATTTCAGATGGATAGCAAAAACTACATTCCATAGGGAAGTAGTCGGAAAAATGACGGTTTTGTTTTTGTAGACAATTTCCGACGGTTTTGAGAGGACATCCCGACGCCTACGTTTTCGTTGGAAACTGAACGGATGTCCGTTAGGTCTTACCATCGATTTCCCGATGGTGGTTTAAACATCGGGATTTACCAACGGAACACTGACGATATGTTTTCGCTCGGTAAACCATTAGAAAACCATCGTTTAAGCGTTGGAATATTCCGATGATTTTATTTCCATCGCAAACGCTATCGAAAATGTTAATGTTTTCTTATAGTTTCAGGAGCTTTAAAAAGGTTTTGAAAAGGATTGAAAGAGGTCAATCCAAGCCAATTGCACATGCACAGGAGTATGATGTTGATTGTAACTCGAACAGAATGGGGAGGAGTGACAATGCAAAGTCAAGCCGAAGACATGATGTTCAATGCCATGAATGTGATGGTTATGGTCATTTCAAATCAGATTGTCAAGTCACTAAGAGAAAAGAGCTCAAATGATTTGAGTGCAAAATGATTATACACACAAAAGCCGAATTTTCAAACCTTAAGAAAAGGAGTGAAAAATCTCTTCTCAATTTTAGTGACACAGAGTATAATCTGATAAATTTTGTTGCATTTACAGGAAAGGAAGTTGACCATAATAATGAACTTCATTCAGATTCCGATGATGATGATGAGGTGGATGCAAAGGCTGAATATCGACTGTTGTTTGACAGTTGAGTGACGCTGAGTAACACTAATCTATAATAGCTTAAAGATAAGGAAATGCTGAAACAAAAGGTCAATATTTTGTGCTAGAGATTAGCAACAACATACACTGCTGAAACGAGTCTTGTGCAACCAGCAAACAGTATGCAAGAAGAACAATCAAAGATACAAAGGATTCAGATTCTGAAAAGACGGTTGGACATGATGAATGAGCTGCTAATTCAAGAAAGGGATAAGTGCAAAACGTTGGAACACGATCTGACAGAGAACTATAAGAAGGTTTGAATGCTGAATAAAGGATCTAAGTTGTTGGATCAGATCTTAGCCATGGGAAGACCTTAAAAACAAAATTGGGGACTAGGTTACACACGATATGTAGAAAATGAGGGTTCAAGTTCTAAGATTGAAGGTACCAATTTGAAGAACTTTGTTAAAGGTGCTAGTTCTCAAAGACATGGTGGTGAATGGGAGAATCAACCTACTCCATAAAGCTCTATTAAGGCCATAAGAAATCGTGCAGTAAATGGTTACATATGATTCAGTCATAATGGATGCTACCATTGTGGAAAAAATGAGCATATCAGACGAAAGTGTAGAGCTTTTCAAGGATACATCAAAAAGGCTTGGGTTGAAAGTCAATGCTACCCAGAACCTAAGAGATATCATATGTTATGAATTGACAAAACGGTGTTATATGAGAAGGTGCTCACAGTGTCGAACATGAAATCTGTGTGCAATCTGTGTGTGTAACAACAGAATGAACAGAGAAAGAGAAACTTGATGGCAAGGTGGCTTATAACTCTGGATCAAGTCATGAATGCAGTATGTGGTACTTTGACAGTGGATGCTTACGACACATAATAGGAGATTCAACCCTCCTGAAAACGTGTGTCAAAGCAGAAAGAGGGACTGTGACTTTTGGAGATGGAGCTGAAAGGAAAATAGTTTGTGTTGGTGAACTTGACTCAGATACACAACCGTGCTTGAGGAATGTGCACTACGTACAAGGTCTGAAATCAAATCAAATTAGCATCAGTCAACTGTGTGACGAGGTTGTACAGTAGAATTCACCACAACAGATTGTCGAGCTGTAAATGAGCAAGGGTGCACAAAGCTGTTTGGAGTTAGATTAACTAACAACGGTTACATGTGGACTACATTAGAATTGTGCCTATCATCAGTTGAGTCTCAGTTAGACTTGTGGCACAGGCGTCTTGGAACCAGAATTGGAGAAATAATAAAAATGAAAAGGATTGAAGGAATGTGTTTGGAATGAATTCATTATATAATGGAAATTCTCTAGTACTATAGCTACCTCGAAAAGTATTTCGAAAAATTAGAAAAGCAATCGACAGAGTAAAAGAATGTACATTCACAACACTAGTTCGACGAGTTTCCTAAAATGAGTTTCCTAAAACGAATCAGCCAATTCGTAAATATTTAGTGTTTTATTTTTTTTAATCACTGTTTTTAAAAGTTTTTTTACTACTAATTTAGTATTTTATTATTTCAATACGAAAATATATAGAGGCGTTCATCCATGTCATTTAAAGCTTCTAGAGAATATGTACATCAACAAGAAGACTAGTCACATCAAATATGGTATATTTAATGTGATCATCAAGAAAGTGAAAAAATAAGAAAGCTGACATCTTGTATCAATAATCACAAGCTAACTCCTCATTTTCGCCGAATTGCTTTGAGATGAAATTAATCTGTTGGTATAAGTTTTAAATTTCTTTTATTTCGCTTTGTATTAAATTTTCTGAATGTCCTAACACCTTTAAAATCATGCAAGAGGTACCTCTTTTAAAAGTTTGTCATTCACGATTGAGTAAATTGCGGTTACTGACGGTTCAACATTTTTACCTAGATTTTAAACTACAATGAAGACCTCAACCAGGCTAACTCAAAACTTAAGCAAATAGAATATACTGAACGAAATCCAAATTTCCCGATTGGCTGAATGATTTTTACAGCTATATAATTTCGTGATATTTTGCAATATTGGAAGATATTTTAAATTACAATAAAATGTTAACTAATTCAGTTATCTATTTTAAATATTATTTTAATTTATTTATTAATTACATTTATTGTTATTAAATGTGATTATTATTTTAAAGCTATATTATCAATTGTGTATATTTTTAAAATATATTAACTCTATTGAAAATACGTTGGTAATATCCCGATGGATTTTTGATGGAAATTTTTTTCAGAAATCCATCAAGAATAATCCTTCGGGAATATGACGTCGATAGTCATCAAAAATCTTCCATCGAGAATTCGTAGGAAATTATCCATCGGGAATTCGTTGAAAATTTTCTGTGAGAAATATATGGTCAGAAATCTGTTGGAAAATGTATCTCGGAAATCAGTTGGAAAATTGTTACTTGGAAATCCATCGGGATGCCGACAAATTTCCAACAAACTTATTATGATAAAATAGTATCGACAGAAGATTCTTTTCGGGGATCACTTGGGAATTCGTGTTTCTTTTGAAAAAACACAATTTTCTTATAGTGAAAAAGAAAATACAAACATTTTATGAAGACCAAATCAGCATTTACCTCAACAATCAATCCCAACAGTGCACCAACCCATCAAGCAGTCTCAGCCAAAAACTTTATCAACGGCTACTGCACAAAACCCTGCAACAAGCAGAAGCTCGCAGCAAGGACATCATCATACAACAGAGCCCATATCATGCCTCTCACTAATCAACAAATTCCTGCCACTCTCTAATTTAGAATGACAAAAGCCATGTTGGCAAATAGGGCAAACTATCTACTCTACTTATATAGATCTCTATTGTAATAGCTTTTCGAACAATCAAGAAATCAAATCAAAAACAGAGTTTTATATTGTTCTTTGTCTCCCGTTTTATGTCCTCTCACATGGTATCAGAGCCATGGAAGGAAATTCTGACCCTCATTCAGCTTCCACCATTACGATTTCTCAATGTGTCACCATAAAACTAAATGAAAAAAACTATTTCCTATGGAAGCTCCAGTTTGAGCAATTTTTATCGAGCCAAATGTTGCTCGGCTTCGTCAAGGGAGCTTTGCCAGACCTTCAACAACCATAGCCATGAGAGAAGTAGATCAGGTAACTAAAACTCCCAACCCTGAGTTCATGAAGTGGATTAGATCAGACCAACTTGTTATGGCTTGGCTGTTTGGCTCTCTCTCGGAAGATGCCTTGAAGGCTGTGTACGGCTTGCGCACCTCACAGGAAGTCTGGTTCTCCTTGGCAAAGAAATACAACTGAGTTTCTACCACAAGAAAACTAGACCTGTAGCGCAAAATCCAAACTACAATGAAAGGACATCGCACCATGGCAGAGTATCTTTCAGAAATGAAGACTATTTGTGACCAACTGGATTCGATCGGAGGACCCATCTCAGAGCAGGAAAAGATCTATGGAGTTTTAAATGGGTTAGGGAAGGAGTATGAGTCCATTTGCACGGTCATAGAAAGCTCAATGGACACCTTCCCTGGTCCCTCCCTTGATGATGTCATCTACAAGCTCACTGGCTTTGATGACAAACTACAAACCTACGATCCAAAGCTTGACATTACTCCTCACCAAGCTTTCTACACAGAAAGAGGAGGCTATGGTAACAGAGGAAGAGGTCAGTATCGAGGTGCCTATCGCAGCAGAGGGCCTTACTCTACCCAAGGTCGAGGCTTTTATCCACAAATCGGAACTTCGAGAGGAAGAGGTCAGCTGTCAGAACAGATCACAGACCAATATGCCAGATCTGTGGTAAAATCGGTCATACGGCGTTCAAATGCTACAAAATATTTGACCATGGCTTTCAATAAGACGACTTTTCCCAAGCATTGACCTCGTCAAAAACTCCCTCCCCCCACGAGCTCAACGGCACGTAATAGTATCCCGACACCAGAGCTACCCATCACGTCACAAACAACTCCGACAATCTTCACTCGTCGCAACCTTATGATGGAAGTGATACAATCATGGTGGACAATGGGGATTTTTTCCCAATAACCCACGTTGGCTCCGTAGCTCTTCCAGCCGTGTCAGGTACCCTTCCTCTAAAAAATGTGCTTGTTTGCCCAGATATTGCAAAATCTTTGCTGTCTGACTCCAGACTTACATCTGATTATCCATGTGAATTCACGTTTGACTCTCACACTGTTTGTGTAAAGGACAAAGCAATAAACAGAGTACTTAGCAGGGGACATAAGCGCAATGGACTTTATGTTCTGGAAAACCCAAGCTTTGCTGTCTTTTACTCTTCTCGGCAACAAGCTGCAAGTGATGAGATATGGCACAGGCGACTAGGACACCCTCATCATCGCATTCTGCAACATCTATCTTCAACCAAAGCCATTGCCATAAATAAATCTTCTATGTCGTTATGTGACTCTTGTCAACTTGGGAAAACTTGCAAATTGCCTTTTAATAAATCTGCTTTTGTTGCTACTCGTCCTCTTGAAAGAATTCACACTGATGTTTGGGGTCCAGCACCAGTAATATCCGGTCAAGGATTCCGGTATTATGTTATCTTTGTTGATAACTATACTCGCTCTTGCTGGTTATATCCGTTACGAGCAAAATCAGATGTGTTTGCCACCTTTAAAGCCTTTCAATTAATGGTAGAAAATCAACTCAACAGCAAAATCTCCATTTTCAAAAGTGATGGAGGAGGAGAATTTGTAAATCATCGATTTTTGAGTCACTTGCAGCTTAGTGGAATACGACATTACATATCGTGTCCTCACACTCCGCAGCAAAACGGACTTGCCAAAAGAAAGCACAGACATATAGTAGAGCTTGGCTTATCAATGCTTTATCAAGCTCACCTACCACAATCACTGTGGGTAGAAGCCTTCTTCACTGCGAATTTTTTGGCAAACCTTCTTCCATCCAAGGTTCTTGATAAAATGCTCTGTCCCTTTAAAGCGCTACACGACACTCCACCAAACTATACAGCCCTCCACATCTTTGGTTCTGCCTGTTACCCAAATCTCCGAGCTTATGCGCACTAACAAGTTTGATCCCAAAGCTCTGTTATGCGTCTTTGTTGGGTATAATGAAAAGTATAAAGGGTATCGGTGTCTACAACCCCCATCTGGGAGAGTGTATATCAATCGTCATGTCATCTTTGATGAACAAAGATTCCCTTATTTGGACATCTACAATTCATTCCTACCAGTCTCAACAACGCCTCTGCTTTCTGCCTGGTACTCGGGCTTTCTACAATCGCCTCAAACTGAAGGTGACACCATTCATGAAGATGACCAGGACATTGGGCTACCAGCACTTTGTCGAGTAGACGCAGCAAGCCCAACTACCCATACCCACCCATCCTCATCTATTGACCACAGTCCACACAGTGTCGATAGCCCAGCAAGCTCTCCAGCACTACATTCAGCCCACACCGAGCAAGCTCCCAGCCCGATCAATCCCTCTCCTCCTACACAAGAACCAGCCCAACAGCTTCCTGCACCTCAGCCCCGTAATACTCACCCCATGACGACGCGGGACAGGATAGGCATCTCCAAGCCCAATCCAAAATATGTGCTTCACACTGAGCATCATCTTCAACCCCTACTGCGAACTACTAAATCTGCTCTCGCTCATGCCAGTTGGAAATCGGCAATGCAAGATGAAATAGACACTTGCCTTCAAACAAACACATGGACACTAGTACCGCTTCCTCCTGCTACGAATTTATTAGGCTGTAAATGGGTATTTCGGAATAAACTCCACTCTGACGGATCTCTTGACAAATTAAGAGCACGAATAGTAGCCAAAGGTTTCGATCAGGAGGAAGGTGTAGACTCTCTGGAAACTTTCAGCCCAGTAGTTCGCACAGCAACAGAACGCATGGTGTTACACATTGCAACCATCAAAAACTGGCCACTTCGATAGCTCGATGTTAAAAACGCCTTCTTGCACGGTGATCTTCAAGAAGCAGTCTACATGAAACAACCACCAGGCTTTGAGTGTAAGACTAATCCTAGCTACGTTTGTCAGCTGAATAAAGCAATCTCCGAACTCAAACAGGCACCTCGTGCCTGGTTTAGCTCCTATTTACTAGAATACAGGGTTCTCTGCAGCACGAGTGATCCGTCTCTGTTCATCTTCCATCACAACAACAACATGATGCTCCTGCTTCTCTATGTTGACGACATGATCCTCACGGGTAGCAGTCTCGGCCTTCTACAACTGTTTCTCAAATCATTACAAGAAAAGTTTCGAATCAAAGACTTGGGTCCTCTACACTATTTTCTGGGCATTCAACTCCACAGAACAGAGACTAGAATTCTTCTCAATCAAACCACATATGCTCAAGAACTGCTTCATACAGCTGGAATGTTTAACTGTGCTCCCATGCCGACACTGTTACCATTGCAACTGGATCGTGTTTCTGTCTCCGATGAAACCTTTGATGACCCCAACTATTTTCGCAGCCTCGCAGGCAAATTGCAATACCTCACACTCACAAGGCCGGACCTGCAATACTCGGTCAATCTCGTCTACCAGAAAATGCACCAGCCCACCAAGGCTGATTTCACTCTCCTCAAGCGTGTTCTTCGGTATGTCAAAGGTACTCTTCACATGGGCATCTCCTTCACCTCACAAACCGACTCCACCTTGCGCGCCTACAGCGACAGCGATTGGGCAGGCTGTCGTGAAACAAGGCGCTCCACGGCAGATTCTGCAATTTTCTCGGAGCAAACATAATCTCCTAGTCGGTAAAACATCAGCCAACAGTATCTCGATCGTCGACTGAGGCAGAATAGCGGGCACTATCAGATACTGCAGCAGAACTCACCTGGATTGCCTCCATTCTCCGCCAAATTGGGGTCCCTCAAACAGCACCAGCAGAACTCTACTGTGATAATCTATCTGCAATTCATTTATCAGCAAATCCAATTCTCCACTCCAGAACGAAGCACTTCGAAATTCACTTCCACTATGCTCGGGAAAAAGTCGCACTTGGTCAACTCGTCATCAAACACATTCCTCCCATTTACCAGCTTGCGGACATCTTTACAAAATCGCTTCCACAAGTCAGCTTCTTCCTGCTACGATTCAAACTCGGTGTGGCAGACAATCCCACCACGAGTTTGCGCGGGGGTATCAGGACCAGTCCAGCAAATCAACATTTACCTCAACAATCAAGCCCAACAGTGCACCAACCCACCAAGCAGTCTCAGTCAAAACCTTCATCAACGGCTACTGCACAAAACCCTGCAACAAGCAGAAGCTCGCAGCAAGGACATCATCGTACAACAGAGCCCATACCCTGCCTCTGACTAAGCAACAAATTCCTGCCACTCTATGATTTAGAATGACAAAAGCCATGTTGGCAAATAGGGCAAACTCTCTACTCTACCTATATAAATCTCTGTTGCAATATCTGTTCGAATAATCAAGAAATCAAATCAAAAACAGAGTTTTATACTGTTCTGTGTCTTTCGTTTTATTTCCTCTCACACATTTCACGATGTGTTTCATGTGTCTCTTCAATGAGAAGTTGTTGTTAGAGAAATTTAGAGAATTATTGTGGCAAGAGGATGATAATTGCTACTGAAAATTACTTGATTAATATCTTGCACATATGTTCACGTACAGAGAGGGAATATACATAGAAAGAAAAAGTAACTACCGATAAACACACGATACTAAAATCTCAAATTAAAAAAATAACCTTATTAAATGGAACTTCTAACGATTGCCGAACCCATGAACTTATAATCTCCTAAAATCTAGATTTGGTTTTAAATCAATCAATTAACATTCTCCCTTGATTAAAAATTACATACTCCTAACTTAGCTTGAAACAACTCATGCTTGGCTTGAAGAAGAGACTTAATGAAAATATGTGCTATTTGATCGTTGGTTCCACAAAACTTGTTATGATGTTTCGTCTGTTATAAGTTGTCGAATGAAGTGATGTTGGACATCTATTTGCTTTGTTCTGCCATGAAAAGCTGGATTTTAAGCCATAGCAATTGCCGATCTGTTGTCAAAGAAGATTTCAGTGGCTTCCTTCTGCTCAAAACCAAAATCAAGTAACTTTCTTAGCCATAATACTTGTCCTGATGCTGCATTTGCTGCTACATACCAGATGATGATAATGATATTGTGTCTTGTTTCTTTGAACTCCAAGTTACAGCTCCATATCCAAAGCTAAAACAGTTGTGCAAAATGCTTTTTCGATCATCTAAAATTTCTGCACAATCATTGTCAGTGAAACCAATAAGTTTGAAAATGAATGAGTTAGAATACCACATGTCATAGTCAACAGTTCCAGCAACATAGCCAATAATCCTTTTAGCTGCTCCAAAATGTTCTTTGGTTGAATTATGCATATATCTGGACACAACACTAAAAGAGAAAGAAATATCAGGTATAGTGTGTGTCAGATAGTTCAAACCACCAACGAAACTCTTGTAAAGTCTTGCATCGGTTTGCTCAGTCCCGTCTTCACGCTTCAAGTTCCCATTGATATTCATTGGTGTGATCACCTTCTCACACTGAGACATGTTAAACATTTTCACCAGATCAACAACATATTTTTTTATTAGCAAAGATTCCATCTTCTCCTTCGATTACTTCAATTCCCAGAAACTATTGTAATAACCCCAAATTTGAAATCACTAACGGACGACTCAGAAGAACCCATATAGATTATGTCATCCACGTAAATACAAACCACCAAAAAATATTTACCTTTCTTTTTCATGTAAACAGTAGGTTCACTTTCACTTCTTTTAAATCCATTCTCTTGGAAAAACATAACTATCTTGATATACCATGTAAGTGGTGCTTGCTTCAACCCGTACAACACTTTCTTCAGCCTATAAACTTTATTTTCCTTGCCACTTACAATAAAACCTTCAGATTGTGAGATATAAACTTTTTCTTCCAAATTACTATTTAAGAATGCAGATTTCACATCAAATTGATAATTAGGTAACTGAGTGGGATGCTAACGCCAAAACAGCTCTTACCGTTTCAAACCAAGCCACCGGAGAGAATGTTTCCTCAAAATCCATCCCTTTTTTTTGTGCATACCCTTTTGCCACAAGATGAGCTTTGTACTTATGTATGCTTCCATTTTAGTTTTACTTTCGTTTGAAACACCCACTTCAAGCCATTATGTTTTTTTTCTTTAAGAGCGTCAAGTAATTCCATGTGGAGTTCTTCTCTATGAATTGCATCTCCTCTTTCATTGCAATCTACGGGAAAGGTTTCTGCTTCTTCAAAACAAATAGGGTGAGAAGCATACAAAGCAAATTTATAAGACTCATAAAGCTCTTTAAGAGATTTAAACTTTCTTGGAGATGAGTTGTTAGAAGAATTCGATCCTTGAGAGTTACTGCTCGCTGGAGTTGAAGTTGGAGAGTTTTGTGGACTAAATGGTGGAGTCAAAATTTGAGAGTTTTCTGGACTTCGTGGTGGCTTATTCTCTTGTGAATTTTCTTGAAATTCTGTATGAATCTGCTCTATCAAACATTGTTCAATCCACTTTAACCCCACTTCTTCGTAAAAACACCACATTTCTTCTAATTATCACTTTTCCAGTCATTGGATTATATAAACGATATGCGTTTGATTGAGAGCAATATCCAATAAAGAGACACTTCACTGATTCTCATCTAGCTTTCCACGAATGTCAACTAAAGTGTATGCTAGGCAACCAAATACCTTCAAGTGGTTTACCCGAGGTTTTCTGCCCATCCAAACTTCATATGGTGTTTGATTGATCACTGCTTTAGTAGGAGAAATATTCAGATGATAAACCGTTGTTGCAACCGCTTCTCCCCCAAAACTGGTCAGGAACTCCTTTAGCTTTTAGCATGCTTCTAATTTCGACTGCAGTACAATTTTTTCTCCACACCGTTTTGCTCATGTGTGTATGGGGTGTTAATGTTGAAATATAATCAAATTTCGTATAATATAAAGTCACATTCGTATAAATTAGTTAGTAATTAAGAGTCACGAATTATTAATTCGTATAGTTGTGTCTTTTCAATTATACAGTCGTGTTGGTTCGAGTAAATAGTCATGTCCTTTCAAATAAACAGTCGTGTCCTTTCGAGTAAAGAGTCGTGTTGTTTCAAATTGTATCTTTTTGTTATGTATAAATAAAGATTGAGTCTAGTCTTCACAACATCAAGTGTTTGAGTGTAATACAATCAAGTTAATAAAAAGTTGATTACTTTCAATCTATATTCTCTCTCTTTTTCATAATCTAAAAATCTTCCAAACACCAACATGGTATTAGAGCTTTACGATTGAAGAGGAAAAAGGATAAATCACTAATTTACAACTCATCGCAAGAACAAAAGCAACAAGAAGATATCGTATAAGTTAATCGCAAAATAAGCCGAGACCATGCAAGGTTTTTCACATCAAGTGATCCCTATATTCGATGGGGAGAAGTATGACTTCTGGAGCATTAAGATGGCAACCATTTTGAGGACTAAAAAATTATGGTCCGTTGTTGAAAAAGGTGTGCTGGTCGAACCGGTACAAGAACATGATACCCCTGAAACAGCAAGGGCAAAATCGCTTAGAGAAGAAACGATGTCGAATGATATGATGGCATTGCAAATTTTGCAAACTGCTGTGGCTAATCAAATACGCATTGCAGCATCATCAACATCAAAACAGCATGGGACGTATTGAAGGATGAGTATCAAGATTTTCCTCAAGTCCGATTGGTTAAACTTCAATCGTTGCGTAGGGAGTACGAAAATATGAAGATGTATTATAATGAAGATATTAAGACATTCACCGATAAGTTAATTGTTTTGGAGAATCAATTAACTTATCATGATGAAAAGAAAACCAACTATAAACTCATACAGAAGATACTCGTTTCTCTCCCAGCCAAGTTCGATAGCATTGTTAGCGTTTTGGAGCAAACTCGCGATTTGACTTCACTAACCATGATATAGCCAATCGGTATTTTAAAAGCACATGAAGCAAGAGTGGCTGCAAGAGAAGAAAACACTAATGAAGGAGCATTTAATGCTCACGCAAAAGGAAGCAAATCTGGTTTCAAATGAGACAACACGAAGAGTCGTGTCAATCAGGACAAGAAGTGGTGTGAATTTTGTCAGAAAAGCAATCACACAGAAAACGAGTGTTGGAAGAAACAGAAAGAAAATGATCATGGCAAGAATAAAAGAAGTAACAAAGAGTGTTACAATTGTGGTAAGATTGGCCACTACTCAAATGTGTGTCGCTCAAAGAAAAAAGAAAGAGCGCATGTAAGTCTCGAAGAGGAAGACTTGGGTGATGTTGTTTAATGCAAGTGAAGAAGCAATAACAATATTAAGAAAAGACATTTGGTTAGTAGACAGTGGATGCACTAATCATATGACGAAAGAAAAGAGATACTTTTCTAAGATCAATAAAAGTATTAAGGTTCCGATCAAAGTCGGAAACGGAAAAATAGTAATGACAGCCGGTAAAGAAGATATTACCATCATGACAAGTTATGGCAAGAAAGTCATCAAAAACATTTTCTTGGTGCATGATTTGGAGAAAAAATTGTTGAGCGTTCCTCAAATTATTTCAAACGGCTATCAAGTATGTTTTAAATACAAGATATGCGTCATTCTAGATGCAAATGGCAAGAAGATTATGGATATTCCAATGACTCACAAGAGCTTCAGAATCAAGTTAAGTTCAGTACAAGAAAAAGCCATGAATACAAGTGAGCAAGAGGAAATGGAAACATGGCACAAGAGCTTGGTCATGTAGGCAACACACGGTTGCAACAAATGCAAGACAAAGATTTGGTAAATGGGTTACCAAAGTTTAAAGTCAACAAGGAAGTATGTGAGGCGTGTAATCTTGGAAAAAAATCACGCAAAAGTTTTCCAAAAGAATCTCAAACTAAGACAAGAAAAAAGCTTGAGATTGTGCATACGGATGTATGTGGACCGATGCAACACAAATCGCTTGATGGAAGCCGTTACTTTCTGTTGTTTTTGGATGACTATACTCACATGTGTTGGGTATACTTCCTAAAACAAAAATTTGACACCTTCTTAATGTTCAAGAAGTTCAAAGCGATGATCGAAAAAAATTCAGATTGTACCATCAAAACATTAAGCTCTGACGGAGGTGGTGAGTTCACTTCACAAGAATTCAACCATTTTGTGAAGAAGAAGGAATCAATAGGCAAGTTTCATTGTGTTATTCACCACAACAAAATGGTACAGCAGAACGCAAGAATAGATCTTTGGTGGAGATGGCGAGAACAATGCTTGTTGAGCAAGGCTTATCGCTCAAGTTATGGGTAGAAGCGGTATACACCGCGGCTTACTTACAAAACCATCTACTATAAAAGGCAATTGAAGATGATGTGATGCCTCTAGAGAAGTGGGGTGGACACAAGCCAAACATATCACACTTGAAAATATTTGGGAGTATATGCTACGTGCATATTGCCAATCAAAAAAGGAGAAAATTAGACGCTAAGTCAAAGCGTAGAATCCTTATCGGCTATACCAATCAATCCATAGGCTATAGAGTTCTCATCTTGGAGAATGAGAAGATTGAAGTATCAAGAGATGTTGAGTTTGAAGAAAATAAGAAATGGGATTGGGATAGACAAGAAGAAGTCAAGAAGACTGTTGTTTTATCTATGAATGACCTACAAAAATCAAGAGATCAGACCGAAAAAATCTCCAGCCCTGTTTTTTTCAAGATGGTGACCATGATAATAATGAAGAAGAAGAAACCTCTGAATCACCAAAAGAAATACAAGTCAATGAGTGAAATCATGCAAATAGCATCAAGAGTGCAGGTTGAAGAAGTGGTTCAAATAATACAAGCTTGCCTTCTCGCACATGAAGAGCCACAAACTTACAATGAAGCTTGTGGTAGTAAAGAGTGGAGAAAAGCCATGAATAAAGAAATAAAAATGATTGAGAAGAGCAAGACATGGAAACTAGTAGACAAGCCAGAGAAAAAATATAATAAGCGTGAAGTGGATCTATAAGATCAAAACGGATGCGAGCGGCAATCCTATTAAACACAAGGCAAGGATAGTTGCAAGAGGTTTTTCTCAAGAATATGGAGTTGACTATCTTGAGACATTTGCCCCAGTCTCAAGACATGATACAATACGGGCTATACTTGCATATGCGGCTCAAATGAAGTGGAGATTGTATCAAATAGACGTCAAATCAACCTTTCTAAATGGAGAACTAAAAGAAGAGGTTTATGTCACACAACCACCTGGTTTTGTGATTGAAGGAAAGAAAAAATGGTGTTAAGGCTATACAAAGCCTTATATGGTTTGAAACAAGTCCCGCAGGCATGGTGTGGAAGAATAGACTCATACTTCATTCAAAACGATTTTGAAAGAAGTATGAATGATGCGGTTTTGTATATTATGAAGCAAGAAAAAGATCGTTAGCTTATACGTTGATGATATCATCATCACAAGGAGAAATGTTCATCTCATCAACACATTCAAGGAAAATATGAAGAATGAATTCGACATGACAGATCTTGGATTGTTGAATTATTTTCTTGGGATGGAAATAATTCAAGATGATCACGGCATTTTTATTTCACAAGAAAAATATGCAAATAAACTTATTAATAAGTTTGGAATGAAAGAAAGCAAGAGTGTAAGCACTCCACTTACACAACAAGGAAAAAGAGTAGAAGATGACAAGGAATATGGAGATCCGACTACGTATAGGAGCATTGTTGGAGGGCTTCTATATTTATGTGCATCAAGACCTGATGTAATGTACGCAAGCTCCTATCTCTCAAGATACATGTCATCACCCCGTGTGAAGCACTATCAAGAAGCCAAAAGGGTGTTAAGATACGTCAAAGGAACGTCAAGTTTTGGAGTATTTTTTACAAGCGTGGAAACACCAAGACTAATAGGCTATTCGGACAGCGATTGGGGTGGTTCTACTGAAGACAAGAAAAGCACATCAGGTTATGCTTTTAGTCTTGGATCGGCTATGTTTTGTTGGCAGTCAAGTAAACAGCAAACAATGGCTCAATCAACGGTAGAGGCAGAGTATATCGCCGTATATGCAGCGACAAACCAAGCCATATGGTTACAAAGACTTTTTGAGGATTTTGGACTAAAGTTTAAAGAAGTCATCCCCATCTTATGTGAAAACAAGTCGGCAATAACAATTGGAAAGAATCCGGTACAACATAGAAGAACAAAACACATAGAGATCAAGTATGATTTTGTACGTGAAGCCGAGCACAAAGGACTCATTCAACTAGAGTATTGCAAAGACGAAGATCAACTCGCAGATATCTTCACAAAGACATTAAATGTTTTAAGATTTGAAGATCTTAGAAGAAAGCTTGGAGTGAAGCCGAGATATGATTAAGGGCGAGTGTTGAAATACAATCAAATCTCGTATAATATAAAGTCACATTCGTGTAAATTAGTTAGTAATTAAGAGTCATGAATTATCAATTCGTATAGTTGTGTCTTTTCAATTATACATTCGTGTTGGTTCGAGTAAATAGTCGTGTCCTTTCCAATAAAGAGTTGTGTCCTTTCAAGTAAAGAGTCGTGTTGTTTCAAATTGTGTCTTTTTGTTATGTATAAATAGAGATCGAGTCTAGTCTTCACAACATCAAGTGTTTGAGTGTAATACAATCAAGTTAATAAAAAGTTGATTACTTTCAATGTATATTCTCTCTTTTTCATAATCTAAAAATCTTCCAAACACCAACAGTTAATTCCTTGCGAATACCATGATTATCACAAATCAGCAAATTCTTTTGATGT
The DNA here is from genome assembly GCA_018901945.1 of Pugionium dolabratum. NCBI lineage: Eukaryota > Viridiplantae > Streptophyta > Magnoliopsida > Brassicales > Brassicaceae > Pugionium > Pugionium dolabratum. The sequence continues at coordinate 7,102 of JAEVFF010001738.1, read as the reverse complement.
GAACTCACCGCCATGATCAATCCGAAGAGATTTTAGAACTTTTCCACTTTGCGTTTCTACCATAATTTTGAACTTTCTGAAATTCTCAAATGCTTGAACTCATACAACTGAAATCATCGGTAAATAACAGAAAATATTGGCTTCCTCCAAATGATTCTGTTTTCATCGGTCCACATAAATCAGCGTGGACAAGCTCAAGAAAATGAGAGGCTCTCTATAACATCCCGAGCCTAAATTTAAACCGTGAAGCCCACGGAACTAGAAATGAGAGTATAACGGACAATTCTTCTGAAACTTTAATTAACCCTAATGGCTATATAAGACGTCACCAAAGGGGATTAGAGGCAGCCGTTCATCAGAATCAAAAACAAGAAGAGAGGGAGATATTTTGACAGAGCAAAGGGATAGAAAGTTTACCGTTGGAAAGTTCAGGTGATCGTGTGTACCACCGCCGGAGGAAAAGAAATTTACACGTGACCAACGATTCCAACGTTCCATTAAACCAAGCTTTGTCGTTAGCTGAGATGGGATCTACGATTTTTATTATATACTTATGTATATGTATTTTGATGAGTGCTTCGTTTAAGAAGAAAATTAGAGGTTGAATCATGTGTGATGTTAGGGTTTTAGTTAATTGTTGCAAAAATAATGGTGTTTTTATAAGGAAAAGGGAATAAAAACTATTACAAATTTATTAAATAATAAATAAATAAATATTAAAAAGATGAATAAGAATGTGGTGGTATACGTGTGTGGTGGGGGGAGAGGATAAAAATATTAGGTTAATTCATTATTTTAAAGGAGATTATTATGTTGATTTATTTATTAAGGAAATTATTATGTGTTGGTTTATTGGTTAAAGATACTAAATTATTTATAGTTGATTATGGTATAGTAAAATAAACCATAATCAATTAATTAATTGAAATAAACTAATATGATTATTAGATAAATATTAAACATTTAGTCTAAGCAAATATAATGTTTGATTTATTTAATGTGGGAATAAATTTCTGATGAACGTGATATTCACGTAACGCGGGTATGGTGAATTTGAGCAACGTTAGTTGGTTCAACTGTGTTGATGGGTGTTGGGTACAATAACAGCGATGTTGAGTCGCAGTTCATTAACGACTAGCAGGATAGAAACAACCTTCGATGTTCTACATGGCAGGAGCTCGACGTGAGCAAATTGGCCGACGTGGCCATGGTGGAAAGCCGACGTGGCCATGGTGGAAAACCGACGTGGATTTGGGGATTCCGAATCCTTAAACCGACGTGGCTAGGGATGAGGAGGAGTGGTTGTGACTTAGACAAGCACGGTTTAAATACATATATCTTGGTAGTATTGTTGTCGACTTTTTGTGGAACCAATCGTACTAGTTTTCATTCCTAAATAAAATAATTATCAAGATTAGATACATACTTGTATAATGTGGATCTGTGGGTAGACGTGATCGTTTTACTGAGTAATTATATTCCTCATGCCTCCTTTTCGATGCATGTGAGTTCGAGCAGTACTGGTGCAGTGAATCGGGGTGATACTACATTTTGGAAATTTTTAAACATTGTTTATTTATTTTATTTTGAATTTTGAGTATTATTGAATTTTTAAATTTATTGTCTTACGTTTTTTTTTAATAATTTTATACTTGGTTTTGACGAGAGTTTTTTTTAATAAAAAGAATTATTATTTATATTTTATCTATTAAATGAGATTTCAAATGAATTATAAGTTAAATACAAGACGATAACACGTGTCATGTATTTTGGAGACGTGTATGACACTCACAATGCTTTGTTTTCCATAAATACAACCTTCACTAATCTCAGGCAAACCAACAACCAGTTATTTCTTCTTTAGCAATCTAAAACCGTTCAAACTCAAATGACCACAACATAAATGCCAAAAAATTTTCCTATCATTACCTTTGACAACTAAGGCTTCGCTTACGATATTCTTGACATCAAGAGAAAACATCTTGTTTTGTGTCATGTGAATGAGTGCAAGTGTGTCTAGATTCTTTATCACTTATAACACATGAATCGTCAGCAAACACAATTCTATAACCGCAAGTGAGTAATTTTCCCGTACTCAACAGATTATGAGCAAGACTAGGCACAAAATGAACATCATGAAGAATTTTAACATCACCTTGTTCCGTTTTGATAACAATTGTACATTTTCCTTTCACTAGCATCGTCTTGTCATTGCTGAGCCAAACTTCACCTTCTTGCGATGCATCGAGTTTTTTGAACAACAACTTTGTTCACGTCATATGATTTGAACATCCATTATCCAAAAACCATATATCTTCAGAACCATTAGTGATGTGAGAATGAGTCATGAATAACTTACTCTCTTCTTGAATATTTTCTTTCCTTAAACCAACGTCATGCTTCTTCATGGCCAAGATTCTTACTTTTGATCCTTATATCCACCTTTGTGTTGGCTTTGATCTGCATATGAACATCTGCATTGATTTTGGTCATTATAGTGACCTCTTTCTCTGCCATAACCACATCTTCTACCATAAAAATCACTTTTGCCTCTACCACGACCTCCATAATTCTCTAATTTTTTTATTTGAATCTTCTCCTTTCACTCAAAAAGCTTTGGTTCATATTTCTCAGTTACTTTGCTAAGTCGATCTTTATAAGCTATCAAAGAACTCATCATTTGATCAAACGTGTAAGTGTTTAAATCATTAATTTCAATAATAGCAGGAACAATATACTCAAATCTTGGAGGTAAACTTCTTGACATCAATGTAGCTAAAGAAGTTGGTTGTTTGCTAGAACGAATAAAGCCGATGGCAGTGACAGCCGCCAACGGGAACAATATGATCTCGGCCTATAGATGCAAGGATTTTAAATGGACACTACAAGGGTATACATTGAGTACATAAATCAGAACGCTACCACTCGATTGCTGTGATCTTGTATTGGGAGTTCAATGGCTCACTACTCTTAGTCCGATATGGTGGGATTTTTCAAATTTAAGGATGGAGTTTAATTTAAATGGCGTGAAGCATGTGTTACGTGGAGCTACCTCAAACAGTTGCAAGGTAATTAAGGGTGGGAGTCTTAATAAGCTTCTGCTTCGGGAACCACATGTTGCGATGATCAAGTTTAGGCAAATTCTTGATGCCGAGCTGCCCACAACTTGGGATTCGTTCTCATCGTTTTCTCATATCTCCGCGAGTGGTACTTTCTCGATTAACAAGGCCGAAATATCACCTCTATTGAGTTCATATTCAGATTTGTTTGTTGAACCCAATGAACTACCTCCTTTCCGACCCAGATTCGATCATCAAATTCCATTGGAAGTTGGCGCCAATCCCATTAACATGCGACCATATCGGTATTCGTCTCTTCAAAAGGATGTTATTGATAAAACGATTAGAGAAATGTTGGATCAAGGGATAATCCAATATAGCTCAAGTACTTATGCTTCTCCTATTGTCATGGTAAAAAAAAGATGGATCATGGCGCCTATGTGCGGACTATAGGGGCCTCAACAAACAGACAATTAAAGATAAGTACCCTATACCTCTTCTTGAAGACTTGCTGGATGAGTTAGGTGGCTCTAAGTATTTCTCAAAACTGGATCTTAGGGCGGGTTTTCATCAGCTCAGAATGTCTCCCGGAGATGTTTACAAAACTGCCTTTAAAACCCACGCGAGACATTATGAATATTTGGTGATGCCTTTCGGTCTTTCCAATGCCCCATGCACGTTCCAGAGTTTCATGAATCATATCTTCCAGCATATCGCAAAGAAATTCCTTCTGATTTTCTTTGATGATATACTCGTTTACAGCGTGAGTTGGGCGGAGCACTTAGACATTTGGAATCGGTGTTTTCAATATTTCGATCACAGCAACTATATCTTAAGGAGTCGGAATGCACATTTGGTGCCACGAAGGTAGAATATCTTGGTAATTTTATATCAGCTGAAGGCGTTAGCACCGATCCTTCCAAAGTTGATATAATTCAGTCTTGGCCTATTCCATCAAATCAGAAAGAGCTCTGAAGTTTTTTGGGTCTCGCCAATTATTACAGGAGGTTTATTCGCAGTTATAGCATTATCGCTAAGCCCCTCACGAATTTGCTCCGCAAAGATGGCTTTGCTTGGTGTGATGAATCAGCTGAAGCATTCACCTCTCTCAAAGCCGCTTTGACATCCGCCCCGGTATTGGCTCTCCTTGACTTTGAGAAACTCTTTGTGGTTGAAACAGATTCATCAAGTTTCGGCATTGGCGTTGTCCTTATGCAGGAGAATCACCCTATCAGATATATTAGCCGATCATTGGACCCTTGCCATCAATCTTTATCGGTGTATGAAAAGGAGTTATTAGGTGTGGTCCATGCTGTGCAAACATGGAATGCCTACCATGCACATCGACATTTTTTGATTAAGACGGATCTGAAAAGCTTGAAGTTTTTGGTTGAACAAAAGGTTTCCACTCCATTCCAATACATGTGGCTATCAAAACTAATGGGTTATTCCTTTGATATACAATATAAGCAGGGTAAGGAGAATGTTGCAGCAGATGCTCTATCGCGCGTTACCTGTTCAACCCTGCTTCACATTACCCTTTCCCAAGCCAATCATGAGTTTTATGACTATCTTCGGTCATTGTGGCACACCGATTCCCACCTCAGCAAAATAATCTCTGAAATTCAGCATGACCCTTCCTCACATCCACATTTCTCCTATGTTAATGATGAGTTGAGACGCAAATGGAAGCTGGTTGTTGGTGATAATAAGGATGTAAAGCTTCATATTTTTGCTGGTTACACGATTTAGCTATAGGAGGTCACTCTGCCCGTGACGCGACTCTTCAATGAGTCAAGTCCTTATTTTATTGGCCCAAAATGAGTACCGAGGTACAGAACTATGTGTGAAACTGTTCTATTTGTCAAAGGAATAAATATGACCTGGCGGCGAAGCCTGGTTTGCTTCAACCTCTCCCCATGCCGAGTGGTATTTGGGAATCCATCAGCATGGATTTCATCGAGGGACTTCCACCTTCTTCGGGTAAGCACTATATTTTGGTGTTTATTGACAGGTTGAGCAAACAAGCACATTTTATTGGTTTGCCCCATCCCTATACAGCAGTGGATGTAGCTCAAGCCTACCTTGATAATATTTTTAAACTCTATGGGATGCCTCAGACTATTATCAGTGATCTGGATCCCACTTTCTTGAGTGTTGTGTGGTCCGAGCTCTTCCGAGTTCACGGGGTTGATTTGCATTTCTCGACAGCCTATCATCCTCAGACAGATGGGCAAACCGAAGTCACCAATAAGACACTCGAGACTTATTTGCATTGCATGACTTTGGAGACTCCTCACACGTGGAGTAAATGGCTTGCATTTGCTGAATGGTAGTATAATACCACGTTTCACACCGCCATTCACTCCACCCCGTTTGAGATTGTCTATGGCCAGCCACCACCAGTCCATCTCCCTTATCTGCCCGGTGAAAGCTCATCATCGGTAATTGATCACAGCTTGCAAAAATGAGAGGAATTGATTGCCATGCTCAAGTTTCATCTCCTATGTGCACAAAACCGGATGAAACAATATGTGGATTCTCGCCGTTCTGTCAGAGAATTCAACATTGGTGATTTTGTCTATCTAAAGTTACAACCTTATAGACAACACTCCCTCAAAAACAGAAAGGTACCACATAAACTCTCTCCACGGTTTTATGGTCCTTTTCGGGTTATTGATCGGGTGGGTATGGTTGCCTACAAACTACAATTACCGCCAAAAGCTGCCATCCACAATGTTTTTCACTTAGTCAGCTTCAACTCTGCCCAAATCCATCACACTCCGGTCCGCTACTGCCTTCTTACATGACCGATATGGATACCGCTAAAGAACCTTAATTTATCTTGGAGAAAAATATGGTTAAACAACAGAATCAAGCGGTGACTAAGATACTTGTGCAATGGAAGGGCGGGTCTCCTGAAACAACAACTTGGGAATTTCATCAAGATTTTGCTGCACGTTACCCTGATTTTCATCCTTGAGGCCAAGGATGCTCTCAACAGGGGAGTATTGCGATAGGAAATAACAATTATCATGGTTTAATTTTGGTTTATGTAATTTTCGATTAACTGCTATTTTAATATGTTGGTTTAAGTTTGCAGAAACTTTATGTAAGGCCTTCGGTCACTTTGGGAAAATAACCATAAAAATATTCCTCACTTTCTCTCTCCCACCGCCATTGTTATCGATCATCTTATCCATCTCTAATCTCAGCACTTCAAGGTGACTATTCTTCCTAACAGATCATCTTCTAGTCTGATTTTAGCCTATTTCCGGATCTTTGGTGGATTTCTAAGTAGGGAAACTCTTGCTCACTGTTTCTCCGATCTCATTTAGCTTCTAATTTCAACTGCAGTATAATTTTTCCTCCACACCGTTATGCTCATCTGTATATGGGGCCGTTAAATCCTTGCGAATACCATGATTATCACAAAAATTAGCCAATTCTTTTGATGTGAACTCACCGCCATGATCAGCCCGAAGAGATTTTATAACTTTTCCACTTTGCTTTTCTACCATAATTTTGAACTTTCTGAAATTCTCAAATGCTTCAGACTCATACAACTAAAATCCGCGGTAAATAACAGAAAATATCGGCTTCCTTATGTTTTCATTGGTGCACATAAATCAGCGTGTACAAGCTCAAGACAATGAGAGGCTCTGAATGATTTTCCAACACAAAATGAACCTCTGCTTTGTTTTCCATAAATACAACCTTCACTAATCTCAGACAAACCAACAACCATTTCTTTTTTCTTTAGCAACCTAAAACCGTTCACATTCAAATGACCACAACATAAATGCCACAAATTTTTCCATCATTACCTTTGACAACTAAGGCTTTGCTCACGATATTCTTCACATCAAGAGGAAACATCTTGTTTTGTGTCATGTGAATGAGTGCTAAAGTATATCTAGATTCTTTATCACTTATATGAATCGTCAGCAAACACAATTCTATAACCGCAATTCTCCCTGACTCAACAGATTATGAGCAAGACTAGGCACAAAATGAACATCATGAAAATTTTTAACATCACC
>JAEVFF010001737.1:0-32930 GCA_018901945.1 Pugionium dolabratum | reverse complement strand
TGACTGTGATGTTGTTGATTGCTCGGCAGTCCACGCACATGCGCCAAGTCCCATCCTTCTTGGGCACTAGTAGCACTGGTACGGCACATGGACTGAGGCTTTCTCGAACATAGCCTTTCTCCAGGAGCTCCTTGACTTGCTTCTCAAGCTCCTTGGACTCCTCTGGACTCATCCGGTAGGCTGGCCGGTTTGGCAGGGCTGCTCCGGGCACTAGATCAATCTGGTGTTCTATGCCACGTAAAGGAGGCAAGCCTGCTGGTATCTCCTCTGGAAATACATCCTAGAACTTGTTGAGGAGAGTTGCTACTTCAGGAGGTAGCTCTACCTGTTCTTTTTCTACATTCAACACTTCCTTGAAAACCATTAGTAAGATTTAATCCTTCGAGGCTAAAGCTCTCCGGACATGGCTTGGTTGAATAAGAAAATTAGACTTGATAAGTTTCTTTTCCTTACTCATTTGGAGTTGTAGCTCATGTACCTGGGCAAGTGTAAGAGGAGCCAAGCTGACCTTTCTTTTGTCATGCACAAAAGTGTAGAGATTGGTTCGGCCATCATGCCTGGTTTCTTTGTCAAACTGCCATGGTCTTCCTAGCAGAAGATGGCCAGCTTGCATGGGCACCACGTCGCACACGACTTGGTCTTGGTACTTGCCACACTGAATGGCACAGTGACTTGCTCATGGATCTTGAGCTCCACTTTGTCATCGAGCCATCTCAGTCTATATGGTCGAGGATGCCTTGTCTTCTCTAGACTTAGCTTATCAACCATATATGCACTAGCAACGTTAGTGCAAGAACCACCATCTATGATGAGGTTACATACCTTGCCCCTGATGGTGCAACGGCTGTGGAAGATGTTCTCCCTTTGGATGGTCTCTGAAGGATCCACCATTGCACTGAGGATGCGTCTAGTGACCAGCACTTCCCCACATCAGGGTACTCAATGTCACCATACTCCTCTTCTGGTTCATAGTCCTCTTCATCTTGGGACTCATATTCTCCAGCCTCCGTAATCAACATGACCAAGTTGTTTGGGCACTCCATTGAGATGTGTCCATGACCCCTACACTTGAAACAAGTGATGTCACGTGATCTTTGAGGGTTAGAAGACTTACCAGGCTCTCTCTGGTCACGGGTGGGTTCAGGAGGCTTGCTCATGAACCTTGACTCGATCTCTATGCTCTTGCCTTTGTCTACGGGCTTGGGCATGTTGCTTGGTGCCCAAGATGTCTTAGGCTTGCTGCGGATGTCTTGGCTCTTACGTTTGATGTGCTGCTCAGCCTGGACAGATAGGTGGAACAAGTCTTTGAAGTCATTGTAGATTTGCCTTTCCACCTTGCGGCTGACTCTTTTTTGGAGTCCATCCAAGAATTGTGCCATCAATGCTTCTTCATCATCATTGAGCTCCAATCTGTTCCTTAGCTTCTCGAACTCTTCATAGTACTCCTCTACTGATCTAGTACCCTGCTTAAGAGGACGAAAACGACGTGGCAAGTCTCTATGAAAGTAAGGTGGAACAAACCTTTGTCGCATGAGGTCTTTCATGTCGACCCATGAGTCTATGGGCCTCATTCTCTTCCTCCTTCTATCAGATACCTCACGATCCCACCAGATGAGGGCATTGTCCGTGAGTTGTGCTACTGCCATTGAGACTCTCCTAGGTCCTGGGTGGTTGTAATGATCAAAGATATGATCCATTCTTCTCTCCCAATCTAGGTAAGCCTCGGGGTCTACTTTTCCTGCAAAACTAGGAGGAGTTAGCTTAACATCAGGATGATTTACCCGGTTGTAGGTGTGTTCATCTCCATCCTCATGACGTCTAGGAGGCATTCTTGGTCTCTGGTGAAGACCATATGGCTCAAAGCCACCATCTTCTGCCTCTGGTTGCCGTGGAGGTCCTCTCGGCCTATGGTGATAGTTATGAGGTTGCGTGTCCTCATCTCCATCTGGCTGGGGGTCCTCCTGTTCGTGCCGTGTCCTAAGGTACTCAGGACCCTCAGGACGGTCTTGCTCAGCTCTCACGTGCCTTATGGCCTGGAATCTCACTGGTCTCTCCACGCGCTCCAATCTCTCGCCTATGGATGCGAGTTGTGTTTGGAGTGTGGTGAACATGGCCATCGTGGCTTCGGTTGCTTCTCTATTTTCTTCTACCATTGCATGCTACAAAGAAAGAAGACAAGTTAGGATGCTCCTAAATTATTAGGAGGGTTTTCTTTTTATAAAGATTCGAAAATTTGCAAAAAAGGAAAAAAATCTGAGAATTGGAAATTCAAAAATGTGAAGATTTGAAAAAAGGAAACTTTTTTGACAACTTGTGCTAGCTGTCCAATTCGAATTCCTTTGGTATTTTTCCTATTTTCTTTTTCTTTTCTTTTTAATTTTAACTTAAAAATAAAGGAAATATGATTTAAACAAAAAGGAAAATGTGAATGGTAATGCAAAAGTGAATCTAAACCCTAGTGATACACGTAGAAGGCTAGATGCACTCGGTTTGGAGTTTGATGTTATTTTTTTGATTTTTCTTGAATGTGACTTAAAATAATGCAAGAACTAAAAACAAAACAAGCTTAAGGATAGAAACAACCTGGTTTAGGAGCTTTAAGCTCTGATACCAAAATGATACAAGCCTTGATTCAAGGATGTATGCGCGTGGGCTGTTTGGAGAAGTTTAGGTGAGAAACTCGACCTTAGACTTCTTGGATAGGGGTTTTGGGTTGGTATTCGATGGAAAGGTGAAGTGAACCACACGAGGGGTGATGAACCTCGTGATAAATCACAAACTTAGAGCTAGGAGGGCTGGTCTCAACTAGATTCTAAGCGCACAAGATTCTTGAGAGAAAACTTGTTGGGAAAAAGTTCTATCTTTATTAATATCAAAAAGGTTGTCGAACTACAATGCTGGAAGGAGCCTTATTAATATGCTCGACAGCTTGACCTTCTAGGGTCGACCCAAATAAGAAAAGGAAAACTTACAAAAGTGCACAAAGGAAAAGATACAAAAGTGTATAATCGAAAAAAGACCTATTCCTAAAATGTCTTTGACTCAATAAAGTAAATATTCTAGATCCTACCCTGCAAAACAGAAAGAGGCATATATTCGAATTGAAACTTACCTTAACTTACCTCACGGCCAAGAAATGGAAGGTGGCCGTCCTTGTGGCATGCACGCGCCTTGCTCCTAGTCTTCGACTTGGAGTAGGGTTAAGAATCTTTGGGCCCTGACCTCTCTTGCCACTAAAGCCCAAGTCTCTGATGTCCCTTGTGTTGTTGAGAAGCCATTGGACTCTTCCTTGCATTTTTGGCCCATTGTCCTTAGTCGATCTTCCTCTAGGAGCTTGTCGAGCCATAAGCTGAATTTGTGGAAGAGTGCCTTTGATCTGCTTCTTGTCAATGCTCCTTGAGGTACCACTGGTGTAGATACTTCCTCTAGGTGCATGTCCTGGAGCTGGTAGCTCATTTGGTCCGAGTCCTCTTGTGTAGAAGTGGAAATGCGCGTGTACTTGGCTGGATCGGCTGTACCGGCTGGATTGTGCGAGGTACTGGCCGGAATGCCTTCAGGACCGGACAAGTTGATCCCGGAGTTGGCGGCATCACCAGAGAGACCGGCGGTGTCATCCACGTCACCACCAAGTGTGCCGGAAGCTTGGGCCTCTCCGCCCGCAATGCTGGTTGATCTGGTCCTTGTGGTCGAGGGTCCGGCGATACTGCTTGGGCCGGCTGGTGTGCCAGATGGTCCGGCTGTCTCGGGCAAGCTTCCTGGTCGGCCAGTCTGGTCTCCTGGCTGGATGTACGACCTGACGTCCTCATCAGGTGAGAAACTCGACCTTAGACTTCTGGATAGGAGGTTTTTGGTTTGGTATTGGGTGAAGGGTGAAGTGAACCACACGAGGGATGATTAACCTCGTGATAAATCACAAACTGAGAGCTAGGAGGACTGGTCTCAACTAGATTCTAAGCGCACAAGTCTCTTTTGAGAGAAAGCTTGTAGGAAGAAAAGTTCTATCTTTATTAATATCAAAAAGTTGTCGAACTACAATGCTGGAAGGAGCCTTATTAATATGCTCGACAGCTTGACCTTCTAGGGTCAACTCAAAGAAAGAAAAGGAAAGTTTACAAAAGTGCACAAATGGAAAATGTACAAAAGTGCATAACCGAAAAAGGACCTATTCCTAAAATGTTCTTGACTCAAAAATGTAAACAATCTAGATCCTACCCTGCAAAACAGAAAGAGGCATATATTCGAATTGAAACTTACCTTACTTACCTCACGGCCAAGAAATGGAAGGTGGCCGTCCTTGTGGCATGCACGCGCCTTGCTCCTAGTCTTCGACTTGGAGTAGGGTTAGGAATCTTTGGGCCCTGACCTCTCTTGCCACTAAAGCCCAAGTATCTGAAGTCCCTTGCATTTGTTGAGAAGCCTTTGGACTCTTCTTTGCACTTCTGGCCCACTGTCCTTAGTCGATCTTCCTCTAGGAGCTTGTCGACCCATAAGCTGAACTTGTGGAAGAGTGCTCTTGATCTGCTCCTTGTCATTGCTCCTGGTGGTACCACTGGTGTAGAGACTTCCTCTAGATGCATGTCCTGAAGCTGGTAGCTTATCTGGTCCGAGTCTCCTTGTGTAGATACTGAAATGCCCGTGTACTCGGCTGGATCAGCTGTACCGGCTGGACTGTGCGAGGTGCTGGCCGGAATGCCTTATGGCCGGAAAGCCTTATGGCTGGAGGTTTGGGCCTCACCGCCGGCAATGCTGATCGGTCCGGTCCTGGTTGTCGACGGTCCGGCGCTACCACTTGGGCCGGCAGAAATGCCAAATGGCCCGGCTGTCTCGGGCAAGCTTCCTGGTCGGCTAGTCTGGTCTCCTCGCCGGCCATACGACCTGATGGCCCCATCAGCATGTCAAGTGATCGACCAGTTAAAATGATCATTCTAAACTTATTATTGATGCTCCTTGAATAAAGGTTTATAAATGAATAATAATGCATAAGATAACGCGGTTTGGGAAACATTGGATTACGTGGAGGCTTTGTCCTAGCTCTTTCAGTCTCAAATGTTTCCACAATATAGAAAATTGAGCTACCTTAACGTGGGTGTTGGATTCGTGTCATTCGGAACTCTAAATTAAAAGTTCTGGATGATTTAGTGCGGACATGTAAAGTGATTGGTCAGTTAAAATGATCATTCTAAACTGATTATTGGTGCTCATTGAGTAAAATCTTATAAATGAAGCATAATTCATGAGAGCAAGCAGTTGGGGATACATTGGATTACTTGGAGGCTTTGTCGTAGCTCTTTCAGTCTCAAATGTTGTCACAATATAGAAAATTGAGCTGGATTAACATGGGCATTTGATTGATGACATTCTATACTCTAAATAAAAAGTTATGGACGATTTAGTGCGGACATGTCAGGTGATCGGCTAGTTAAAATGAGCATTCTAAACTGATCATTGTTGCCCCTTAAATAAAGGCTTATAAATGAAGGATAGTGCATGACATCACGCATTTTGGATAGATCGGATTTCTTGGAGGCTTTCTTTCTGCCATTTTGGTTTTAAATTTTGTAACAATATAGAAAGTTAAGCTAGGTTAGTATGGGCGTTAGTTTCGTGTCATTTTGAACTATAAATCAAAAGTTACAGATGATTTAGTGCGGACATGTCAAGTTGATTGGCCAGTTAAAATTATAAATCTAATTTGATCATTGGTGCTCCTTGAGTAAAAGCTTATAAATGAAGCATAATGCATGACATCACACATCTTGGGATACCTTAGATTACTTGGAGGCTTTTTTCGTAGCTCTTTAAGTCTCAAATATAGTCACAATATGGGAAATTGAACTAGATTAACGTGGGCGTTGGACTCATGTCATTTTCAACTTTAAATCAAAAGCTAACGTGGGCGTCGGACTCATATCATTTTTAACTTCATTTAAACGTTGCTATTAATAATTGACACACATCAATTAACGTTGGCGTTGGATTCGTGTCATTCTAAACTATAAATAAAAAGTTACAGACGATTTCGTGCTACATGTCAAGTTGATTATCCTGTTAAAATGATCATTCCAAACTGATCATTGGTGCTTTTTGAGTAAAGGCTTATAAATGAAGCATAATGCATGGCATCACACTGTTTGGGATACATTTGATTACTTGGAGGCATTTTCGAAGCTCTTTCAGTATAAAAGTTGTACACAATATAGAAAATTGAGGTAGTTTAGCGTGGGCGTTGGATTCGTGTCATTATAAACTCTAAACAAAAAATTAAATATGATTTAGTGCGGAAATGTCAAGTTGATCGGCTAGTGAAAATGATCATTCTAAACTGATCATTGGTGCTTTTTGAGTAAAGACTTATAAATGAAGCATAATGTATGGCATCACACAGTTTGGGATACATTGGATTTCTAGGAGGCTTTGTCGTAGCTATTTCAGAGTTAAATTTTTTCATGATATAGAAAATTGCGTGGGCGTTTGATTCATGTCATTCAGAACTACAAATCAAAAGTTACGAACGATTTAGTACGGGCATGTCAAGTGATCGTCCAATTAAAATGATCATTCTAAACTGATTGTTGGTGCTCCATCAGTAAAAGCTTATAAATGAAGCATAATGCATGAGAGCACGCAGTTGGGGATACATTGGATTACTTGGAGGCTTTTCCAGTCTCAAATAATGTCACAATATAGAAAAAGCGTCAAAGTAATCCAATGTATCCTAAACATCGTCATGTCAAACATCTTTTAGTCTCAAAGTTTTCACAATATAAAAAATTGAGCTAGGGCATTAGGCTCATGTCATTTTGAGCTATAAATAAAAAGTTAAAGATGATTTAGTGCAGACATGTCAAGTTGACCAGTTAGTTAAAATGATCATTCTAAAGTGAGCTTTGGTACCCCTTGAGTAAAGGGTTATAAATGAAGGATAATGACATCACGTATTTTGGATAAATTGGAGTTCTTGGAGGCTTTGTCATAGACATTATTATCTTAAATTTTTTCACAATATAGAAAGTTCAGCTAGGTTAATTTGGGCGTTTGATTCGTGTCACTTTGAACTTTAAATCAAAAGTTAGAGACGATTTACTGTGGACATGTCAAGTTCATTGGCCAGTTAAAATGATCAATATAAATGGATCATTGGTGCTCCTTGAGTAAAGGCTTATAAATGAAGCACAATGCATGGTATTACGCAGTTCGAGATACATTTGATTACTTGGAGGGTTTGTCATATCTATTTCGGTCTTACGTGCTGTCACAATATAGAAAATTAAGCTATCTTAACATGATCGTTGGATTCGTGTCATTCAGACCTCTAAATCAAAAGTTACGGACGATTTAGTGTTTACATGTCAAGTGATCGACCAGTTAAAATGATCATTCTAATATGAATATTGGTGCTCTTTGAATAAAGGTTTATAAATGAATAATAATGCATAAGATAACGCGATTTGGGATACATTGGATTACTTGGAGGCTTTGTCATAGCCCTTTCAGTCTCAAATGTTGTCACAATATAGAAAATTGAGCTACCTTAACGTGGGTGTTTGATTTGTTTCATTCGGAACTCTAAATCAAAAGTTCTGGATGATTTAGTGCGGACATGTAAAGTGATCGGTCAGTTACAATGATCATTCTAAATTGATTATTGGTGCTCCTTGAGTACGGGCTTATAAATGAAGCATAATGCATGACATCACGATGTTTGGGGTACATTGGATTACTTGGAGGCTTTTTCGTAGCTCTTTAAGTATCAAATGTAGTCACAATATGGAAAATTGAGCTAGCTTAACGTGGGCATTGGACTCATGTCATTTTTAGCTTTAAATCAAAAGCTAAAGAAGATTTAGGGTGGAAATGTCAAGTGATCGTCCAGTTAAAATGATCATTCTAAACTGAATATTGCTGCTCATTGAGTAAAAGCTTATAAATGAAGCATAATTCATGAGAGCAAGCAGTTGGGCATAGATTGGATTACTTGGAGGCTTTGTCGTAGCTCTTTCAGTCTCAAATATTGTCACAATATAGGAAATTGAGCTAGCTTAACATAGGCATTGGATTAATGTCATTCTATACTATAAATCAAAAGTTATGGACGATTTAGTGCGGACATGTCTGGTGATCGGCTAGTTAAAATGAGCATTCTAAACTGATCATTGGTGCCCCTTAAGTAAAGGCTTATAAATGAAGGATAGTGCATGACATCACGCATTTTGGATAGATTGGATTTCTTGGAGGCTTTGTTTTAGCCATTTTGGTTTTAAATTTTGTCACAATATAGAAAGTTAAGCTAGGTTAATATGGGTGTTAGTTTCGTGTCATTTTGGACTATAAATCAAAAGTTACAGATGATTTAGTGCGGACATGTCAAGTTGATTGGCCAGTTAAATTTATAAATCTAAATTTATCATTGGTGCTCCTTGAGTAAAAGCTTATAAATGATGCATAATGCATGACATCACACAGCTTGTGATACATTGGATTACTTGGAGGCTTTTTTCGTAGCTCTTTAAGTCTCAAATATTGTCACAATATGGGAAATTGAGCTAGATTAACGTGGGCGTTGGACTCATGTCATTTTTAACTTTAAATCAAAAGCTAAAGTGAGCGTTGGACTCATATCATTTTTAACTTCATTTAAACGTTGCTATTAATAATTGACTCACATCAATTAAAGTGGGCGTTGGATTCGTGTCATTCTAAACTATAAAAAAAAGTTACAGACGATTTCGTGCCACATGTCAAGTTGATTAGCCTGTTAAAATGATCATTCTAAACTGATCATTGGTGCTTTTTGAGTAAAGGCTTATAAATGAAGCATAATGCGTGGCATCACACTGTTTGGGATACATTGGATTACTTGGAGGCATTTTCGTAGCTCTTTCAGTATAAAAGTTGTACACAATATAGAAAATTGAGGTAGTTTAGCGTGGGCATTGGATTCGTGTCATTATAAACTCTAAATCAAAAATTAAATATGATTTAGTGCGGACATGTCAAGTTGATCGGCTAGTTAAAATGATCATTCTAAATTGATCATTGGTGCTCTTTGAGTAAAGACTTATAAATGAAGCATAATGTATGGCATCACACAGTTTGGGATACATTGGATTTCTAGGAGGCTTTTGTTGTAGCTATTTCAGAGTTAAATTTTTTCACGATATAGAAAATTGAGCTAGATTAACGTGGGCGTTTGATTCATGTCATTCAGAACTCTAAATCAAAAGTTACGAACGATTTAGTGCGGGCAAGTCAAGTGATCGTCCAATTAAAATGATCATTCTAAACTGATTGTTGGTGCTCCATGAGTAAAAGCTTATAAATGAAGCATAATGCATGAGAGCACGCAGTTGGGGATACATTGGATTACTTGGAGGCTTTTCCAGTCTCAAATAATGTCACAATATAGAAAATTGAGCTAGCTCAACGTGGGCATTGTATTTATGTCATTCTGAGTTCTAAATCCAAAGTTATGGACGATTTAGGGTGGAAATGTCAGGTGACCGGCTAGTTGAAATGAGCATTCTAAACTGATTATTGGTGCTCCATGAGTAAAGGCTTATGAATGAAGCATAATGGGTGACATCACGATGTTTAGGATACATTGGATTACTTTGACGCTTTTTCGTTGCTCTTTTAGTCTCAAAGTTTTCACAATATAAAAAATTGAGCTAGGGCATTAGGCTCATGTCATTTTGAGCTATAAATAAAAAGTTAAAGATGATTTAGTGCAGACATGTCAAGTTGACCAGTTAGTTAAAATGATCATTCTAAAGTGAGCTTTGGTACCCCTTGAGTAAAGGGTTATAAATGAAGGATAATGACATCACACATTTTGGATAAATTGGAGTTCTTGGAGGCTTTGTCATTGACATTATTATCTTAAATTTTTTCACAATATAGAAAGTTCAGCTAGGTTAATTTGGGCGTTTGATTCGTGTCACTTTGAACTTTAAATCAAAAGTTAGAGACGATTTACCGTGGACATGTCAAGTTCATTGGCCAGTTAAAATGATCAATATAAACGGATCATTGGTGCTCGTTGAGTAAAGGCTTATAAATTAAGCATAATGCATGGTATTACGCAGTTCGGGATACATTGGATTACTTGGAGGTTTTTTCATATCTATTTTGGTCTTACGTGCTGTCACAATATAGAAAATTAAGCTATCTTAACGTGATCTTTGGATTCGTGTCATTCAGAGCTCTAAATCAAAAGTTACAGACGATTTAGTGTTGACATGTCAAGTGATCGACCAGTTAAAATGATCATTCTAAAATGATTATTGGTGCTCTTTGAATAAAGGTTTATAAATGAATAATAATGCATAAGATAATGCGGTTTGGGATACATTGGATTACTTGGAGGCTTTGTCGTAGCTCATTCAGTCTCAAATGTTGTCACAATATAGAAAATTGAGCTACCTTAACGTGGGTGTTGGATTTGTTTCATTCGGAACTCTAAATCAAAAGTTCTGGATGATTTAGTGCGGACATGTAAAGTGATCGGTCAGTTAAAATGATCATTCTAAATTGATTATTGGTGCTCCTTGAGTACGGGCTTATAAATGAAGCATAATGCATGACATCACGATGTTTGGGGTACATTGGATTACTTGGAAGCTTTTTCGTAGCTCTTTAAGTATCAAATGTAGTCACAATATGGAAAATTGAGCTAGCTTAACGTGGGCATTGAACTCATGTCATTTTTAGCTTTAAATCAAAATCTAAAGACGATTTAGGGTGGAAATGTCAAGTGATCGTCCAGTTAAAATGATCATTCCAAACTGATTATTGGTGCTCATTGAGTAAAAGCTTATAAATGAAGCATAATTCATGAGAGCAAGCAGTTGGGCATACATTGGATTACTTGGAGGCTTTGTCGTAGTTCTTTGAGTCTCAAATGTTGTCACAATATAGGAAATTGAGCTAGCTTAACATAGGCATTGGATTAATGTCATTCTATACTATAAATCAAAAGTTATGGACGATTTAGTGCGGACACGTCTGGTGATCGGCTAGTTAAAATGAGCATTCTAAACTGATCATTGGTGCCCCTTAAGTAAAGGCTTATAAATGAAGGATAGTGCATGACATCACACATTTTGGATAGATTGGATTTCTTGGAGGCTTTGTTTTTGCCATTTTGGTTTTAGATTTTGTCACAATATAGAAAGTTAAGCTAGGTTAATATGGGCGTTAGTTTCGTGTCATTTTGAACAATAAATCAAAAGTTACAGATGATTTAGTGCGGACATGTCAAGTTGATTGGCCAGTTAAATTTATAAATCTAAATTGATCATTGGTGCTCCTTGAGTAAAAGCTTATAAATGAAGCATAATGGATGACATCACACAGCTTGTGATACATTGGATTACTTGGAGGCTTTTTTCGTAGCTCTTTAAGTCTCAAATATAGTCACAATATGGGAAATTGAGCTAGATTAACGTGGGCGTTGGACTCATGTCATTTTTAACTTTAAATCAAAAGCTAAAGAAGATTTAGTTCGGACATGTGAAACTAATCAGCTAGTTAAAATGATCATTCTAAACTGATCATTGGTGCCCCTTGAGTAAAGGCTAATAAATGAAGCATAATGCATGACCTCACACATTTTGGGATAGATTGGATTTCTTGGAGGCTTTGTCGTAGCAATTTCGGTCTTAAATGTTGTCACAATATAGAAAGCTGAGCTACCTTATCGTGGGCGTTGGATTTGTGTCATTCTAAACTCTAAATCAAAAGTTATAGACGATTTAGTGTAGACATGTCAAGTTGATCAGCTAATTAAAATTATCAGTCTAAACTGATCATTGGGACCCCTTGAATAAAGGCTTATAAATGAAGGATAGTGCATGACATCACATATTTTGGATAGATTGGATTTCTTGGAGGCTTTGTCGTAGCCGTTTCGGTCTTAAATTTTGTCACAACATAGAAAGGTGAGCTGGGTTAATATGTGCGTTAGTATCATGTCATTTTGAACTATAAATCAAAAGTTACAGACGATTTAGTGCGGACATATCAAGTTGATTCGCTAGTTAAAATGATCAATTTAAATTGATCATTGGTGCTCCTTGAGTAAATCCTAGTTATTAGGGCTAATGGTGAGGTAGAATCAGAGGATTACCATTCGGATGCTGAGTCCTTGGAAGAAAATGTAGACATGCCCCATGCTAGATAACTCTTAGTCACTAGGAGAACTCTAAACTTACAAACTAGGACAAAAAAAGAATGAGCAAAGAGAGAACCTATTCCACACTCCCTGTCTAGTTAAGAGTAAGGTATGTAGCTTAGTGATAGATGGAGGTAGCTGTACCAATGTATCTAGTGGGATTATGGTACAGAAGTTAGGACTTGAGATGATTAAGAGGTCTAAACCCTATAAGTTGCAATGGCTTAATGATGAGGGTGAGCTAAAAGTACAGAAATTGGTCCTAGTTCCTTTGTCCATATGCAAATATGAAGATGAGGTTTTGTGTGATGTTTTACCCATGGATGGTGGTCACATCTTGTTAGGTAGACCTTGGCAATCGTATAGAAGGGTTACTCATGATGGGTTTACTAATAGGTACTCATTCGAGTTTAAGGGGAAGAAACATATTTTAGTACCTTTATCCCCACAAAAGGTTCATTTAGATCAGATAGCTTTAAAAAAAACAAAACCCAATCCAAACCCAAAAGCAAACCTGATACAAGCCTTGATTCAAGGATGTATGCGCGTGGCTGTTTGGAGAAGTTTAGGTGAGAAACTCGACCATAGACTTCTTGGATGGGGGTTTTTGGGTTGGTATTCGATGGAAGGGTGAAGTGAACCACACGAGGGGTGATGAACCTCGTGATAAATCACAAACTTAGAGCTAGGAGGGCTGGTCTCAGCTAGATTCTAAGCGCACAAGATTCTTGAGAGAAAACTTGTTGGGAAAAAAGTTCTATCTTTATTAATATCAAAAAGGTTGTCGAACTACAATGCTTGAAGGAGCCTTATTAATATGCTCGACAGCTTGACCTTCTAGGGTCGACTCAAATAAGAAAAGGAAAACTTACAAAAGTGCACAAAAGGAAAAGATACAAAAGTGTATAATCGAAAAAGGACCTATTCCTAAAATGTCTTTGACTCAATAAAAGTTAATATTCTAGATCCTGCCCTGCAAAACAGAAAGAGGCATATATTCGAATTGAAACTTACCTTAACTTACCTCATGGCCAAGATACAAGCCTTGATTCAAGGATGTATGCGCGTGGCTGTTTGGAGAAGTTTAGGTGAGAAACTCGACCATAGACTTCTTGGATGGGGGTTTTTGGGTTGGTATTCGATGGAAGGGTGAAGTGAACCACACGAGGGGTGATGAACCTCGTGATAAATCACAAACTTAGAGCTAGGAGGGCTGGTCTCAGCTAGATTCTAAGCGCACAAGATTCTTGAGAGAAAACTTGTTGGGAAAAAAGTTCTATCTTTATTAATATCAAAAAGGTTGTCGAACTACAATGCTGGAAGGAGCCTTATTAATATGCTCGAAAGCTTGACCTTCTAGGGTCGACCCAAATAAGAAAAGGAAAACTTACAAAAGTGCACAAAAGGAAAAGATACAAAAGTGTATAATCCAAAAAGGACCTATTCCTAAAATGTCTTTGACTCAATAAAAGTTAATATTCTAGATCCTGCCCTGCAAAACAGAAAGAGGCATATATTCGAATTGAAACTTACCTTAACTTACCTCATGGCCAAGAAATGGAAGGTGGCCGTCCTTGTGGCATGCACGAGCTCTAAATCAAAAGTTACGGATGATTTAGTGTAGACATGTCAAGTGATTGGCTAGTTAAAATGATCATTCTAAACTTATAATTGTTGCTCCTTGAGTAAATGCTTATAAATGAGGCATAATGCATGACATCACGTAGCTTGGAATAGATTTGATAACTTGGAGGCTTTGCCGTAGCTATTTTGGTCTTAAATTTTGTTACAATATAGAAAATTGAGCTAGCTTAACATGGGCGTTGGATTCATGTCATTTTGAGCTCTAAATGAAAAGTTACGGAAGATTTAGTACAAACATGTCAAGTTATCGGCGAGTTAAAATGATCATTTTAAACAGATTACTGGTGCTCCCTGAGTAAAGGCTTATAGATAAAGCAGTATGCATGACATCATGCAGTTTGGGGTAGATTGGATATCTTGGAGATTTCTCATAGCTATTTCGGTATTAAATTTTATCACAATATAAAAAAATTGAGCTAGCTTGACGTGTGCGTTGGATTTGTGTCATTTCGAACACTAAATCAAAAGGTACGGATGATTTAGTGCAGGCATGTCAAGTGATTGGCTAGTTAAAATGATCATTCTAAACTTATCATTGTTGCTCCTTGAGTAAATGCTTATAAATGAGGCATAATGCATGACGTCACGTAGGTTGGGATAGATTTGATTACTTGGAGGCTTTATCGTAGGTATTTCGATCTTAAATTTTGTTACAATATAGAAAATTGAGCTAGCTTAACGTGGGCATTGGATTCGTGTCATTTTGAGCTCCAAATGAAAAGTAGTGGACGACTTAGTGCAGACATATCAAGTGATCGGCTATTTAAATTGATCATTCTAAACTTATTATTGGTGCTCCTTGAGTAAAGGCTTATAGATGAAGCATAATGCATGACATCACGCAGTTTGGGCTAGACTGGCTTTCTTGGAGGGTTTCGCGTTTCTATTTCGGCCTTAAATTTTATCACAATATAGAAAATTTAGCTCGCTTGACGTGGACGTTGGATTCGTGTCATTTTGAGCTCTAAATCAAACGTTACAGATGATTTATTATAGGCAAGTCAAGTGATCGGCTAGTTAAAATGATCATTCTAAACTGATCATTGGTGCTCCTTGAGTAAAGGCTTATAAACGAAGCATAATACATGGCATCACGCATTTTGGGGTTCATTGGCTTACTTGGAGGCTTTGTCTTAGCTCATTCAGTCTTAAATGTTGCCAAAATATGGAAATTGAATTAGCTTACCTTGGGCGTTGAACTCATGTCATTTTGAGCTCTAAATCTAAAGTTAAATACGATTTAGTGTGGACATGTCAAGTTGAGCATCTAGTTAAAATGATCATTCTAAACTGATCATTGGTGCTCCTTGAGTAAAGGCTTATAAATTAAGCATAATGAATGGCATCTCGCAATTTGGGATACTTTGGATTACTTGAAGGCTTTGTCATAGCTCCTTTTGTCTTAAATTTTGTCAAATAATAGGAATTTGAGCTAGATTTCCGTGGGCGTCTAACTCATGTCATTCTGAACTCTCAATCAAAAGTTACTGGCGATTTATTGCAGACATGTGAACTTGATAGGCCAGATAAAATTATCATTCTAAATTGATCATTGGTGGTCATTTAGTAAAGGCTTATAAATGAAGCATAATGCATGGTATCACGCAGTTTGGGATACATTGGATTACTTGGAGGCTTCGTAGTAGCTCTTTCAGCCTCAAATATCCTCACAATATGGAAAACTGAATTAGCTTAATGTGGCCGTTGGACTCATGTCATTTTGAGCTATAAATCAAAAGTTAAAGATGATTTTGTGAGCACATGTCAAGTTGATGAGCTAGTTAAAATGATCATTCTAAACTGATCATTGGGGCTCCTTGAGAAAGAGCTTATAAACGAAGCATAATGCATTGCATCACAAACTTTAGGAAACATTGGCTTACTTGGAGTCTTTTTCTTAGCTCATTCTGTCTTAAATTTTGTCACAATATAGAAAATTGAGGTTGGGTAATGTGGGCGTTGGACTCATGACATTCTGAACTGTCAATCAAAAGTTATAGAGGATTTAGTGCAGACATGTCAAGCTGATCGTCCAGTTAAAATGATCAATCTAAATTGATCATTTGTGCTCCTTGAGTAAAGGCTTATAAATGAAGTATGGCATCACGTAGTTTGGGATACATAGGCTTACTTTTAGGCTTTGCCTTAGCTGATTCAGTCTTAAATTTGATCACAATATAGAAAATTAAGCTAGCTTAATGTGGTCGTTGTACTCAAGTCATTCTGAACTCTCAATCAAAACTTACAGAGGATTTAGTGTAGACATGTCAAGCTGATCGGCCAGTTAAAACGATCAATCTAAATTGATCATTTGTGCTCCTTGAGTAATGGCTTATAAATGAAAAATAATGCATGGCATCACGTATTTTGGGATACATAGGCTTACTTGGAGGATTTGCGTTAGTTCATTCAGTCTTTAATTTTGACACAAAATAGAAAATTGAGATAGATTAACGTGGGCATTGGACCCATGTCATTCTAAACTCTCAATCAAAAGTTACCGGAGGATTTAGTGGAGACATGTCAAGTTGATCGGCCAGTGAAAATGATCATTCTAAACTGATCGTTGATGCTCCTTTTGTAAAGGCTTATAAATGAAACATAATGCAATGCATCACGCAGTTTGGGATACAGTGGATTACTTGGAGGATTTGTAGTAGCTCTTTCAGTGTTAAATATTGTCACAATATGGAAAATTGCATTAGCTTATTGCGGACGTTGGACTCATGTCATTTTGAGCTCTAAATCAAAAGTAAATGATGATTTAGTGCGGACAAGTCAAGTTGATGAGCTAGTTAAAATGATCATTCTAAACTGATTATTGGTGCCCCGTGAGTAAAGGCTTATAAATTAAGCATAATGCATGTCATCACGCAGTTTGGGATACTTTGGATTACATGGAAGCTTTGTCATAGCCCTTTAACTCTAAAATTTTGTCACAGTACTGAAAATTGAGCTACTTTAACGTGGGTGTTTGACTCATGTCATTCTGACTGTCAATCGAAAGTTACGGAGGGTTCAGTGCAGAAATTTCAAGCCGATTGGCCAGTTAAAATGATCAATCTAAATTGATCATTGGTGTTACTTGAGTAAACACTTATAAATGAAGCATAATGCATGTCATCACGTGGTTTGAGATACATAGGCTTACTTGGGGGCTTTGCCTGAGGTCATTCAGTCTTAAATTATGTCACAATATGGAAACTTGAGCTAGCTTAACGTGGGCATTGGACTCATGTCATTCTGAACTCTCAATCAAATGTTACATTGGATTTAGTGTAGATATGTCAAGCTGATCAGCCAGTTAAAATGATCAATCTAAATTGATCATTGCTGCTCCTTGAGTAAAGGCTTAGAAAAAAAGCATAATGCATGAGATCGCGTAGTTTTAGGATATATAGGCTCACTTGGAGACTATGCCCTAGCTCTTTCAGTCTTAAATATAGTCGGAATATAGAAAGTTGAGCTAGCTTAACGTGGTCGTTGGACTCATGTCATTCTGAACTCTCAATCAAAAGTTACAGAGGATTTACTGCAGACATGTCAAGCTGATTCGCCAGTTAAAATGATCAATCTAAACTGATCATTGGTGCTCCTTGAGTAATGGCTTATAAATGAAGCATAATACATGGCATCACATAATTTGGGATGCATAGGCTTATTTGGAGGCTTTGCCTTAGCTTATTCAGTCTTAAATTTTGTTACATTATAGAAAATTGAGCTAGCTTAATGTGCGCATAGGACTCATGTCATTCTAAACTCTCGATCAAAAGTTACGAGGGATTTAGTGCAGACATGTCAAGTTGATCGGCCAGTGAAAAAGATCATTGGTGCTCCTTAAGTAAAGGCTTATAAATGAAACATAATGCATGGCATCACGCAGTTTGGCGTACATTGGAGTACTTGGAGGATTTGTAGTAGCTCTTTCAGTCTTAAATATTGTCACAATTAAGAAAATTGTATTAGCTTACCATGGGCGTTGGATTCATGTCATTTTGAGTTCTAAATAAAAAGTTAATGATGATTTAGTGCGATATGTCAAGTTCATGAGCTAATTAAAATGATCAATCTAAACTGATTATTGGTGCTCCATGAGTAAAGGCAACTAAATTAAGCATAATGCATGACATCATGCAGTTTGGGATACTTTGGATTACATGGAAGCTTTTTCATAGCTCTTTAAGTCTTAAATTTTGTCACAGTATAGAAAATTGAGCTAGCTTAACATGAGCGTTTGACTCATGTCATTCTGAACTCTCAATCAAAAGTTACGGAGGATTTAGTGAAGATATGTCAAGCTGATCAGCCAGTTAAAATGATCAATCTAAATTGATCAATGGTGCTCCTTGAGTAAAGGCTTATAAATTAAGCATAATGCATGTCATCACGCAGTTTGGGATACTTTGGATTACATGGAAGCTTTGTCATAGCCCTTTAAGTCTAAAATTTTGTCACAGTATAGAAAATTGAGCTAGTTTAACGTGGGTGTTTGACTCATGTCATTCTGACTGTCAATCAAAAGTTACGGAGGGTTCAGTGCAGACATTTCAAGCCGATTGGCCGGTTAAAATGATCAATCTAAATTGATCATTGGTGTTACTTGAGTAAACATTTATAAATGAAGCATAATGCAAGGCATCACGTGGTTTGAGATACATAGGCTTACTTGGGGGCTTTGCCTTAGGTCATTCAGTCTTAAATTATGTCACAATATGGAAACTTGAGCTAGCTTAACGTGGGCATTGGACTCATGTCATTCTGAACTCTCAATCAAATGTTACATTGGATTTAGTGTAGACATGTCAGGCTGATCAGCCAGTTAAAATGATCAATCTAAATTGATCATTGCTGCTCCTTGAGTAAAGGCTTAGAAATAAAGCATAATGCATGAGATCACGTAGTTTTAGGATACATAGGCTCACTTGGAGACTATGCCCTGGCTCTTTCAGTCTTAAATATAGTCGGAATATAGAAAGTTGAGCTAGCTTGACGTGGTCGTTGGACTCATGTCATTCTGAACTCTCAATCGAAAGTTACAGAGGATTTAGTGCAGACATGTCAAGCTGATTCGCCAGTTAAAATGATCAATCTAAACTGATCATTGGTGCTCCTTGAGTAATGGCTTATAAATGAAGCATAATGCATGGCATCACATAATTTGGGATGCATAGGCTTATTTAGAGGCTTTGCCTTAACTTATTCAGTCTTAAATTTTGTTACATTATAGAAAATTGAGCTAGCTTAATGTGCGCATTGGACTCATGTCATTCTGAACTCTCGATCAAAAGTTACGAGGGATTTAGTGCAGACATGTCAAGTTGATCGGCCATGGAAAAAGATCATTGGTGCTGCTTATGTAAAGGCTTATAAATAAAACATAATGCATGGCATCACGCAGTTTGGCGTACATTGGAGTAGTTGGAGGATTTGTAGTAGCTCTTTCAGTCTTAAATATTGTCACAATTAAGAAAATTGTATTAGCTTACCATGGGCGTTGGATTCCTGTCATTTTGAGTTCTAAATAAAAAGTTAATGATGATTTAGTGCGATATGTCAAGTTGATGAGCTAATTAAAATGATCAATCTAAACTGATTATTGGTGCTCCATGAGTAAAGGCAACTAAATTAAGCATAATGCATGGCATCATGCAGTTTGGGATACTTTGGATTACATGGAAGCTTTTTCATAGCTCTTTAAGTCTTAAATTTTGTCACAGTATAGAAAATTGAGCTAGCTTAACATGAGCGTTTGACTCATGTCATTCTGAACTCTCAATCAAAAGTTACGGAGGATTTAGTGAAGACATGTCAAGCTGATCGGCCAGTTAAAATGATCAATCTAAATTGATCAATGGTGCTCCTTGAGTAAAAGCTTATAAATGAAGCATAATACATGGCATCACGTAGTTTGGGATACATAGGCTTACTTGGAGGATTTGCGTTAGTTTATTCAGTCTTTAATTTTGTCAAAAAAATAGAAAATTGAGCTATATTAACATGGGCGTTGGACTCATGTCATTCTAAACTCTCAATCAAAAGTTACGGAGGATTTAGTGGAGACATGTCAAGAGTATCGGCCAGTGAAAATGATCATTCTAAACTGATCATTGATACTCCTTAAGTAAAGGCTTATAAATGAAACATAATGCAAGGCATCACGCAGTTTGGGATACATTGGATTACTTGGAGGCTTTGTCGTAGCTCTTTCAGTGTTAAATATTGTCACAATAGGGAAAATTTCATTAGCTTACTATGGATGTTGGACATGTCATTTTGAGATCTAAATCAAAAGTAAACGACGATTTAGTGTGGACATGTCAAGTTGATGAGCTAGTTAAAATGATCATTCTAAACTGATTATTGGTGCTGCGTGAGTAAAGGCTTATAAATTAAGCATAATGCATGTCACCACGCAGTTTGGGATGCTTTGGATTACATGGAAGCTTTGTCATAGCTCTTTAAGTCTAAAATTTTGTCACATTTTAGAAAATTGAGCTAGTTTAACGTGGGCGTTTGGCTCATGTCATTCTGACTGTCAATGAAAAGTTACAGAGGGTTTAGTGCAGATATTTCAAGCTGATCGGCCAGTTAAAATGATCAATCTAAATTGATCATTAGTATTCCTTGAGTAAACGCTTATAAATGAAGAATAATGCATGGCATCATGTATTTTGAGATACATAGGCTTACTTGGAGGCTTTGCCTTAGCTCATTCAATCTTAGACCATGTCACAATATAGAAAATTGAGCTAGCTTAACGTGGGCATCGGACTAATGTTACTCTGAACTCTCAATCAAAAGTTACGGAGGATTTTGTGTAGACATGTCAAGCTGATTGGCTAGTTAAAATGATCAATCTGAATTGATCATTGCTGCTCCTTGAGTAAAGGCTTACAAATAAAGCATAATGCATTACGTCACGTAGTTTTGGGATACATAGGCTCACTTGGAGACTATGCCCTAGCTCTTTTAATCTTAAATATCGTCGCAATATAGAAAATTGAGCTAGCTTAACGTGGTCGTTGGACTCATGTCATTCTGAACTCTTAATCAAAAGTTACAGAGGATTTAGTGCAGACATGTCAAGCTGATTCGCCAGTTAAAATGATCAATCTAAACTGATCATTGGTGCTCCTTGAGTAATGGCTTATAAATGAAGCATAATGCAAGGCATCACATAGTTTGGGATACATAGGCTTATTTGGACGCTTTGCCTTAGCTTATTCAGTCTTAAATTTTGTCACAATATAGAAAATTTAGCTAGCTTAACGTGCGCGTTGGACTCAAGTCATTGTGAACTCTCAATCAAAAGTTACGGAGGATTTAGTGCAGACATGTGAAGTTGATCGGCTAGTGAAAACGATCATTGGTTCTCGTAGGTAAAGGCTTATAAATGAAACGCAAAGCATGGTATCATGCAGTTTGGCATACATTGGATTACTTGGAGGATTTGTAGTAGCTCTTTCAGTCTTAAATATTGTCACAATATGGAAAATTGTAATAGCTTACCATGGGCGTTGGACTCATGTCATTTTGAGCTCTAAATAAAAAGTTAATGATGATTTAGTGCGTATATGTCAAGTTGATGAGCTATTTAAAATTATCAATCTAAACTGATTATTGGTGCTCCATGAGTAAAGGCTACTAAATTAAGCATAATGCATGGCATCACGCAGTTTGGGATACTTAGGATTACATGGAAGCTTTTTCATAGCTCTTTAAGTCTTAACTTTTGTCACAGTATAGAAAATTGAGCTAGTTAACGTGGGTGTTTGACTCATGTCATTCTGAACTCTTAATCAAAAGTTACGGAGGATTTAAGGAAGACATGTCAAGCCGATCGGCCATTTAAAATGATCAATCTAAATTGATCATTGGTGCTCCTTGAGTAAAGGGTAACAAATGAACCATAATGCATGACATCACGAAGTTTGGGATATATAGGCTTACTTGGAGGCTTTGCCTTAGCTCATACAGTTTTAAATTTTATCACAGTATAGAAAATTGAGCTAGATTAACGTGGCCGTTGGACTTATGTCCTTTTGAACAATCAATCAAGAGTTTTACAGTATTTAGTGCAGACATGTTAAGCTGATCGGACAGTTAAAATGATCAATCTAAATTGATCATTGGTTCTCCTTGAGTGAAGGCTTATAATTGAAGCATAATGCACGACATCACGTAGTTTGGGATACATAGGCTTACTTGGAGGCTTTGCCTTAGCTAATTCAGTCTTAAAGTTCGTCATAAAAAATAAAATTGAGTGAGATTAACGTGGGCATTGGACCCAGGTCATTCTAAACTCTCAATCAAAGGTTACGGAGTATTTAGTGGAGACATATCAAGTTGATCGGCCAGTGAAAATGATCATTCTAAATTGATCATTGGTGCTCATTAAGTAAAGGCTTATAAATGAAACATAATGCATGGCATCACGCAGTTTGGGATACATTGGTTTACTTGGAGGTTTTGTAGTAGATCTTTCTGTCTTAAATACTGTCACAATATGGAAACTTGCATTCGCTTACCGTGGGCATTGGACTCATGTCATTTTTAACTGTAAATCAAAAGTAAACGACGATTTAGTGCGGACATGTCAAGTTGATGAGCTAGTTAAAATGATCATTCTAAACTGATTATTGGTGCTCCGTGAGTAAAGGATTATAAATTAAGCATAACGCATGTCATGACGCAGTTTAGGATAATTTGGATTACATGGAAGCTTTGTCATAGCTCTTTAAGTCTAAAATTTTGTCACAGTATAGAAAATTGAGATAGTTTAACGTGGGCGTTTGACTCATGTCATTCTGACTATCAATCAAAAGTTACGTAGGGTTTAGTGCAGAAATTTCATGCCGATCGGCTAGTTAAAATGATCAATCTAAACGCTGATAAATGAAGCATAATGCATGGCATCACGTAGTTTGAGATACATAGGCTTACTTGGAGGCTTTTCCTTAGCTCATTCAATCTCAAATTATACCACAATATAGAAAATTGAGCTAGCTTAACGTCGGCATTTGGACTCATATCATTCTGAACTCTCAATCAATAGTTACGGAGGATTTAGTGCAGACATGTCAAGCTGATCGGCCTGTTAAAATGATCAATCCAAATTGATCATTCCTGCTCCTTGAGTAAAGGCTAATAAATAAAGCATAATGCATGACATCACATAGTTTTGGGATACATAGGATTACTTGGAGACTATGCCCTAGCTCTTTGAGTCTTAAATATCGTCACAATATCGAAAATTGAGCTAGATTAACATGGTCGTTGGACTCATGTCATTCTTAACCCTCAATCAAAAGTTATGGAGGATTTAGTGCAGATATGTCAAGTTGATCGGTCAGTGAAAATGATCATTGGTGCTCTTTAAGTAAAGGCTTATAAATGAAACATAATTCATGGCATCACACAGTTCGGCATACATTGGATTACTTGGAGGATTTGTAGTAGCTTTTTTAGTCTTAAATATTGTCACAATATGGAAAATTGTATTAGCTTACCGTGGGTGTTGGACTAATGTTATTTTGAGCTCTAAATCCAAAGTTAATGACGATTTAGTATGGACATATCAAGTTGATGAGCAAGTTAAAATGATTATTATTAACTAATTATTGGTGCTCCTTGAGTAAAGGTTTATAAATGAAGCATAATGGACGGAATCAAGTAGTTTGGGATACATAGGCTTACTTGAAGGCTTTGCCTTAGCTCTGTCAGTTTTTAATTTTGTCAAAATACAGAAAATTGAGGTAGCTTAACATGGGCGTTGGACTCATGTCATTCTGAACACACAATAAAAAGTTACGGAGGATTTAGGGCAGACATGTCAAGCTGATCAGCCAGTTAAAATGATCAATCTAAATTGATCATTGGTTATCCTTGAGTAAAGGCTTATACAAGAAGCATAATGCATGACATCACGTAGTTTGGGATACGTAGGCTTATTTGGAGTCTTTGCCTTAGCTCATTCAGTCTTAAATTTTGTCATAATATTAAAAATTGAGCTAACTTAACGTGGGCGTTCGACTCGTGTTATTCAGAACCCTCAATCAAAAGCTACGGAGGATTTAGTACTGACATGTCAAGCTGATTGGCCAGTTAAAATGATCAATCTAAATTGATCATTGATGCTCCTTGAGTAAAGGCTTATAAATGAAGCATAATGCATGGTATCACGTAGTTTGGGACACATAGGCTTAATTGGAGGATTTGCCTTAGCTCATTCAGTCTTAAATTTTGTCAAAATATAGAAAATTTAGCTAGATTAACGTGGGCGTTGCACTCATGTCATTATGAACTCTCAATGAAAAGTTACGGAGGATTTAGTGCAGACATGTCAAGTTTATCGACAAGTGAAATGATCATTCTAAACTCATCATTGCTGCTCCTTGAGTAAAGGCTTGTAAATGAAACATAATGCATGGCATCACGCAATTTCGGATACATTGGACTACTTGGAGGCTTTCTAATAGCTTTTTCAGTCTTAAATATTATCACAATATGGAAAATTGAATTAGCTTTCCGTGGGTTTTGGACTCATGTAATTTTGAGGTCTAAATCAAAAATTAATGACGATTTAGTGCAGACATGTCAAGTTGATGAGATAGTTAAAATGACCATTCTAAACTGATTATTGGTGCTCATTGAGTAAAGTCTTATAAATTAAGCATAATGTATGGAATCACGCAGTTTGGGATACTTTGAATTACATGGAAGCTTTTTCATAGCTTTTTAAGTCTTAAATTTTGTCATTGTATAGAAAACTGAGCTAGCTTAACGTGGGCATTTGACTCATGTCATTTTGAACTGTCAATCAAAAGGTACGGATGAGTTAGTGCAGACATGTCAAGCTGATCGGCCAGTTAAAATTATCATTCTAAACTGATAATTGGTGCTCCTTTGAGTAAAGACTTATAATGAAGCATAGTGCATGGCATTACGGAGTTTGGGATGCATAGGCTTACTTGGAGGCTTTGCTTTAGCTCATTAAGTCTTAAATATTGTCACAATATAGAAAATTGAGCTAGCTTAACGTAGGCATTGGAGTCATGTCATTCTGAACACCCAATCAAAAGTTACAGAGGATTTAGTGCAGATATGTCAAGTTGATCGGTCAGTGAAAATGATCATTGGTGCTCTTTAAGTAAAGGCTTATAAATGAAACATAATGCATGACATCACACAGTTCGGCATACATTCGATTACTTGGAGGATTTGTAGTAGCTCTTTTAGTCTTAAATATTGTCACAATATGGAAAATTGTATTAGCTTACCGTGGGTGTTGGACTCATGTTATTTTGAGCTCTAAATCCAAAGTGAATGACGATTTAGTATGGACATGTCAAGTTGATGAGCAAGTTAAAATGATTATTATTAACTAGTTATTGGTGCTCCTTGAGTAAAGGTTTATAAATGAAGCATAATGCACGGAATCACGTAGTTTGGGATACATAGGCTTACTTGAAGGCTTTGCCTTAGCTCTGTCAGTTTTAAATTTTGTCCGAATACAGAAAATTAAGGTAGCTTAACATGGGCGTTGGACTCATGTCATTCTGAACACACAATAAAAAGTTACGGAGGATTTAGGGCAGACATGTCAAGCTGATCGGCCAGTTAAAATGATCTATCTAAATTGATCATTGGTGATCCTTGAGTAAAGGCTTATAAAAGAAGCATAATGCATGACATCACGTAGTTTGGGATACATAGGCTTATTTTGAGTCTTTGCCTTAGCTCATTCAGTCTTAAATTTCGTCATAATATTAAAAATTGAGATAACTTAACGTGGGCGTTCGACTCGTGTTATTCAGAACCCTCAATCAAAAGTTACGGAGGATTTAGTACAGACATGTCAAGTTGATGAGATAGTTAAAATGACCATTCTAAACTGATTATTGGTGCTCATTGAGTAAAGTCTTATAAATTAAGCATAATATACGGCATCACGCAGTTTGGGATACTTTGAATTACATGGAAGCTTTTTCATAGATTTTTAAGTCTTAAATTTTGTCATTGTATAGAAAACTGAGCTAGCTTAACTTGGGCATTTGACTCATGTCATTTTGAACTGTCAATCAAAAGGTACGGATGAGTTAGTGCAGACATGTCAAGCTGATCGGCCAGTTAAAATTATCATTCTAAACTGATAATTAGTGCTCCTTTGAGTAAAGACTTATAATGAAGCACAGTGCATGGCATTACGGAGTTTAGGATGCATAGGCTTACTTGGAGGCTTTGCCTTAGCTCATTAAGTCTTAAATATTGTCACAATATAGAAAATTGAGCTAGCTTAACGTAGGCGTTGGAGTCATGTCATTCTGAACACCCAATCAAAAGTTACGGAGGATTTAGTGCAGATATGTCAAGTTGATCGGTCAGTGAAAATGATCATTCTAAACTGATCATTGGTGCTCTTTAAGTAAAGACTTATAAAGAAAACATAATGCATTTGCATCACGCAGTTTGGGATACATTGGATTACTTGGAGGCGTTGTAGTAGCTCTTTTGGTCTTAAATATTGTCACAATATGGAAAATTGAATTAGCTTACCGTGGGCGTTGGACTCATGTCATTTTGAGCTCTAAATCAAAAGGTAATGACGATTTAATGCCGATATGTCAAATTGATGAGGTAGATAAAATGATCATTCTTAACTGATTATTGGTGCTCCTTGAGTAAAGGCTTATAAATTAAGCATAATGCATGACATCACGCAGTTTGGGATACTTTGGACTGCATGGAAGCTTTATCATAGCTCTTTAAGTCTTAAATTTTGTCACGGTATAGAAAATTGAACTAACTTAACGTGGGCGTTTGACTCATGTCATTCTGAACTGTCAATCAAAAGATACTGAGGATTTAGCGCAGACATGTCAAACTGATCGGGGCTAGTTAAAATTATCATTCTTAACTGATCATTGGTGCTCATTGAGTAAAGTTCATAATTGGAGGGTTAATTGGAGGGTTTGCTTAGCACATTCATGCTTAAATTTTGTCACAATATAGAAAATTGAGCTAGCTTAACGTGGGTGTTGGACTCATGTCATTTTGAACTCTCAATCAAAAGTTACGAAGGATTTAGTGCGGGCATGTGAAGTTGATTGCCCAGTGAAAATCATCATTCTGAACTGATAATTGGTGTTTCCTGAGTAAAGTCTTATAAACGAAACATAATGCATGACATCACGTAGTTTGGGATACATTGGAGTACTTGGACGTTTTGTAGTAGGTCTTTCAGTCTTAAATGTTGTCACAATATGGATAATTGAATTAGCTTACCGTGGGCGTTGGACTCATTTCATTTTGAGCTTTAAATCAACAGTTCAAGGCGATTTAGTGTGGATATGTCAAGTTGTCAGCTAGTTAAAATGATCATTTTAAATTGATCATTAGTGATTCTTGAGTAAAGTCTTATAAATGAATCATAATGTATGACATCACACAGTTTGGGATACACTGGATTACTTGGAGGCTTTTTCGTAGCTCTTTCAGTACCAAATGATGTCAAATATTGAAAATTAAGCTATCTTAACTTGGGCGTTGGAATCATATCATTTTGAGCTGTAAATCAAAAGTTAAAAACGATTTAGTGCAGAAATTTTAATTTCATCAGCTAGTTGAAATGATCATCTTAAACTAATAATTGGTGCTCCTTGAATATAGGCTTATTAATGAAACATAATGGATAAAATCACGCAGTTTGAGATAGATTGGTGCTTAAAAATTTAGAGTTAACTAGACACGTTAAAATACGTGTGAATCTTAACCCTGTATTACTGCATAGAAAAGTTATAGGGTTAATTTAGGATTATACGTAAAATATTAGGGTTAAAAAGGGGTTAGCCCTGTTATATTTTAATCTTCCTTACATAATTTTTAATTGAGTGTTTTTCATTCAAAAATATAGCATTTTTACCAAAGATGCAAATAATACCAAAAATGTAGAATAATATTTCTCATCAAACATAAAATAATATTTTTATCAATACTGAAAATAGAGTTTCCCACCAAAACTGCAAATATCGTTTATTGGCCAAAACCACAAAATAACATTTTCTCACCAAATTCGAAAATGATATTTTCTCGCAAAAAATGTAAAATAACGTTTTATGCAAAATAGAATTTCTTATCGAAACTATAAAATATCATTTTATCAAAACTGCAAAAAACGTTTTTTCGGCATAAACAGATAATATCTTATTATTTTCATAATTGCAAAAGAACCTTTTCTTGCTTAAACTATAAACATCATTTTTTCACCAAATTCTTATAGTGAAATTTCGTAAAGTAACGTTTTCTAGCAAAAATCATAATACAACATATTCTCGCCAGAATCTCAAAATAAAAATTTATTTTTCTTAATTTAGAAAACTAATAATTTAATTATACAAGATTTATATATAATTCGAATGTAAAATTATGTTCTATCATAAATATGTTACTTATAACTTTCAAACTTTTTTGTTACAATTATTTTCATATGATATTCATAGTTCATCAAAAAAACTATTCTCTAATTACTAGAGAAAAACATATTGCACAAGCATTAAATAATTTAAATGTTTAAAATTATTTTTCACTTACAATTTTATCTCGTAATTAATATAGTTACAGAAATATACATTAAAAATACTTTTTTGGAACTTGAATCTAAACAACAACAATCATGTTAAGAAAATATGATTTGAAATTTCAGTCAAAACTCTAAAAATTAATGTAACTTTAGAATCCAGATCAATATAAAGCAAAAGTTAGAATCGGTTAAAAAGACAAGTATGCATTGGATGAAAGGGATCCATCAACAGCAATTTTATCAATTTAAAAGGGATGGATAAGAATATATGTATACTAGATTTATACCCACGCACGTAAATTATATAATATTATTTATTGGTAAATATATTAAATATTTATATAATTTTAACTTTTGTTTAAAATGTTTTAATATTTATTTTGTATATGTAAATAAAGAAGAAAAAGTGAATTGTCTTTCATGCATTTAATAGTATTTTTTGTTAATTTTTAAAAAATATATTGATTCTCTAACCAAATTAATAACAATAACATATATAAAAGGATGAAAAAATTATCGACTTAATAAACAACGACAAATTTGATCTCTCTCTCTACAATTTTCTCTCTATGATTTCTGAGAAACTGCTCAGCGATATCTTCGGCAACAGTTGTTAACTTCCGGTGTCGATGGGTTTATCTCTTCTTCTAGAAGAATGGTTATCGACGATCTTAGACGGTTTTTGGATCTTATCGTCTCCACAATCACATTTTTTATTTAAATTCTTCCTGTTTTGGTCTTTCATCCCCTTCTTTACACCCTTCTTTACACTTTCTTCCATTTTCGACCCATACACATATCCGTTTCTGAAATCAATGTCGGATTCAATTACAAAACAAATGCAAGATGTTTCTTTGGGAATTAATGAAGACCCGATTATTTTACCGGGGGAATTATGCACACAAGCCTCAAATGAATCTCGTTTCTCCCTAATTGGGAAACCGGTTCATTCCCTGAGACAAAATCTTTGTGCCGTGATGACAACCTTGCCTCGTCTGTGGAGCACCGGCGAAACCATTGTCTCCAGAATCATTGAGGGTAATAGGGTTCAATTTCTTTTCCAGTTGGAGGAAGGTCTACTTTCCGTTCTTCGCCGGAACCTCTGGTCGGTCAACCACTGGATGGTCGTCTTGCAGAAATGGGCGCCGGTAGTGACGGAGGCCGATCTGCTTCACATTCCATTTTGGGTCCAAATTCGTGGCATCCCGATTCAATACCTTACTTATCGGATTGTAATGCATATCGGAGGAACCCTAGGAGTGTTATTGGAATCCAATTTTAACGCAGAAGGAGCCCATGGAGTGGAGTATGTTCGGGTGCGAGTTCTGATCAATATCGGAAACCCCCTGATTTTTTTAAGGAAGTTTTGATTTGATGATATTGACTCTATCCTTCGCTTCCGTTACGAAAAATTGAAAAACGTTTGCACTCGATGTGGCCTTATTTCACATGATATCTCCGAATGTTTACTCCATGTTCCACCATCTTCTCCGGTTGCCGATAATGGAGGCGAGGATGATGACGGTGATAATCCGCCTCCTTGTTTTCATGATCCTGTTGACAAGCGGTGTCTGCTCCTGGAATCGGCGTCAATCCCTGAATCTGGTCCCGATGCAAAACGTCGTAGAAGCAATCCACCATCCACTTCCTCCGGCCTTCCACCGTCAGGTACGCCAGAAGTTTTTCGCCGTAGGCAACTATTGATAACCAAATTCGATTTGGATAGTGAATTACGGTTAAGTTGGTTAGATATTTTAATTAAACCGATTCCTATTTTATTAAGTCCCGTGATTTCACACATGTGTGGATTGAATAAATGGTTGTTTGGTTTAATTTGATGGCACTATTTGGTTTAAGGTTATGGTTGCATTATAACTATTGTACTGGAATTAAATACGAAACCAACACACATATGGTTTATTATTCAGGTTTTGCAATTCTGAGATGTTTAGGTGATGGTTCGGTGGGCCATAATCCCCCAGAATCATGATGAATATCGGATTTTGAAACTGCCGGGGTTTAGGAGGGTCTCTGTTAGTTCGACGCCTTAGGGGAATAAAGAAGATTTATTCTCCGGACGTACTCTTCTTGGTGGAGACGAAGAATAGCAACAATATAGTACATGATGTAGCTGCAATATTAAACTATGAATCCAAAAATTTCGATCTATTCTTTGGGAAAGATTAGAACAAATAGCTCAGATTCGAAATTATCCTTGGGTACTATGTGGGGATTTTAATGAAATCCTTAACCCACAAGAAAAACATGGTGGAGCAGTAAGAGAACCATGGAGACTTAGAAATTTCCAACACATGGAATCAACATGTATGTTGACGGATTTACAGTTCAAAGGAAATAATATGACATGGGTCGGGAAAAGGAATAATCAAATGTTTCAGTGTTGGTTAGATAGAGCGATGGTTAATGACGAGTGGAAAACAATTTATCCAGCATCCTTTGTGCAATACCTAGATATGATTGACTCTAGTCATCGTCCTGGTATTATTCACATCCGTAGACAGTCAGAAATAGGATGAAGGAAATTCAGATATGATCCCCGTTGGTTTAACCACCCGGAATTCTGTAAAGTTGTGGAAAATAGTTGGAACAACTTCCAACCAAATTCACATTCTGAATTGTTATCTCGTCTTCACAATTGCCGGAAACAAATGTCTGGTTGGAAGACAAAGACTTATATTAATTCTGCTAAGCGGATAAAGGAATTGACTTCTGCTATTGACCAGGCTAAGTCTTCCTTAGTTTGGGATTCTGAAAAAGTTGATTCTCTAAAAAAGGAGCTAGTGAAAGCTTATGTGGATGAGTAAAAGTATTGGAAAATAAAAAGTAGGAATCAATGGCTCCAGGAAGGAGATCGGAATACAAAATTTTTTCATGCAATAACGAAAAATCGTAGATCTCACAATACTATTACCTCCATTAAGACTGATGATGGTAAAGATGTTTTCGGTAATAGAGATATTGCTGCTCAAGCTTCGTGCTATTTTTCAAGACTATTTTAGTCAGATTCCCCGGGTAATATGGAACTTGTGCTCTCGAATATCGACAATTTGGTTTCTGAGACTATGAATGAAAAACTGACATCTGCTGTAACAAAAGAAGAAGTATTTATAGCGATATCTTCAATAGGTGCTAATAAAGCTCCGGGTCCTGATGGTTATTTAGCATTTTTTTATCAGCAGAATTGGAAGATTGTTGGGGATGCAGTATGGTTACAGAGTTTAACCATACAAATATATGCTTGATCCCTAAAATAGAGTGTCCGATTATATGAAAGACTTCATACCCATATCACTTTGTAATGTTATCTACAATGTGATTTCTAAAGTCTTAGTCCATCGATTAAAATCATTCCTTAATGATATTGTTTCTGAAAATCAGGCTGCATTTATCCCGAGCAGACAGATAACTGATAATGTACTGATTGCTCATGAAGCTCTACATTCTTTATGGGTACAAAAAACATGTGCTACAGAATATATGGCAGTTAAGACTGATACGAGTAAAGCATATGATCGAATTGAGTGGAATTTTTTGGAAGCAGTCTTACTTAAGAAAGAATTTTCGAAAAAATGGGTTCACTGGATAATGCAATGTGTTAGTACCACTTCCTTTGTCGTCCTAATCAATGGAAGTCCATATGGTTTTTTTCGTCCTTCTCGCGGTTTACGTCTGGGCGATCCATTATCACCATACTTATTTATCCTATGTGCTGATGTGTTAAGCTCAATGCTTGCTTCTACGGAAAGACAACGTAAAATCAAGCCGTTAAAGATTAGTCGTAATGGTCCACCCCTTTCACATTTTATTTTTTTGCTGATGATTCCCTATTCTTCATTAGAGCTGATAGGGCGAATGTTATGAGCCTTCTACAAATTTTTCAAGAATATGGAAGAGTTTCAGGGCAATGTATCAATATGGAAAAGTCTTCAATAATTTTTGGATCAAAGGTATTTCATCATACCAGAGCTCACATACATCAGATGTTGGGGATTCCGTTTGTTGGAGGGGGAGGTAAGTATATAGGCCTTCCTGAACAGTTTAATGAAATAAATGGTAGATGTTTAAATTTATTTTGGAAAGAGTGCGGTCTCGTATTGAAGGATGGCAATCAAAGTTTTTATCTCCTGCTGGAAAGGAAATATTGATCAAATCTGTAGCTTATGCGATGCTAGTGTATTCCATGAATGTCTTCAAATTGCCTACGGAGATTTGCAATTTGTTAGATAAACAACTGTCTCGATTTTTGTGGGGATCATCGAACATTCATAAAAAGACTTCATGGGTATCTTGGAGGAAATTGACAACATCCAAATTTGTGGGGGGGGGGGGGGGTTTAGGATTTCGGGATTTCCAAAATTTTAATCAAGATTTATTATCTAATCAATGTTGGAAAATTCTGCAACGCCGTCATTTGGTTGGGAATCACTTGAAAAGCCGTCACTATAA
The DNA here is from genome assembly GCA_018901945.1 of Pugionium dolabratum. Classification (NCBI taxonomy): domain Eukaryota; kingdom Viridiplantae; phylum Streptophyta; class Magnoliopsida; order Brassicales; family Brassicaceae; genus Pugionium; species Pugionium dolabratum. The sequence goes on along the minus strand of JAEVFF010001737.1, from coordinate 69 downwards.
ATATGGGGAGTTCATTTCTGCCACTTTAGGTTCACGTCCATCATTTGGTTGGCAATCACTTGTTCATGG
>JAEVFF010001736.1:0-32959 GCA_018901945.1 Pugionium dolabratum | reverse complement strand
TGCCGGCGGAGAGGCCCAAGATTCCGGCACACTTGGTGGGGACGTGAATGACACCGCCGGTCCCCCTGATGACACCGCCGACTCCGGGATCAACTTGGCCAGTCCTGAAGTCATTCTGGCCAGTACCGCGCACAATCCAGCCGGTACAGGCCATCCAGCCGAGTACACGCGCATTTTCACTTCTACACAAGAAGACTCGGACCAGATGAGCTACCAGCTCCAGGACATGCACCTAGAGGAAGTCTCTACACCAGTGGTACCTCAAGGAGAAATGACAAGAAGCAGATCAAGGGCACTCTTCCACAAATTCAGCTTATGGGTCGACAAGCTCCTAGAGGAAGAGCAGCTAAGGACAATGGGCCAGAATAGCAAATTAGAGTCCAAAGGCTTCTCAACAACACAAGGAACATCAGAGACTTGGGCTTTAGTGGCAAGAGAGGTCAGGGCCCAAAGATATTTAACCCTACTTCAAGTCGAAGACTAGGAGCAAGGCGCGTGCATGCCACAAGGACGGCCACCTTCCATTTCTTGGCCGTGAGGTAAGTTAAGGTAAGTTTCAATTCGAATAAATGCCTCTTTCTGTTTTGCAGGGTAGGATCTAGATGCTTTACATTTTTGAGTCAAGAACATTTTAGGAATAGGTCCTTTTTCGGTTATGCACTTTTGTATCTTTTCCTTTTGTGCACTTTTGTAAACTTTCCTTTTCTTTATTTGAGTCGACCCTAGAAGGTCAAGCTGTCGAGCATATTAATAAGGCTCCTTCCAGCATTGTAGTTCGACAACCTTTTTGATATTAATAAAGATAGAACTTTTTCCCCAACAAGTTTTCTCTCAAGAATCTTGTGCGCTTAGAATCTAGTTGAGACCAGCCCTCCTAGCTCTAACTTTGTGATTTATCACGAGGTTCATCACCCCTCGTGTGGTTCACTTCACCCTTCCATCTTTTACCAACCAAAAACCCCCATCCAGAAGCCTAAGGTTGAGTTTCTCACCTATTCTTCTACAAACAGCCCATGCGCATCCAAGTCTTGAATCGAGGCTTGTATCATTGCGTATCTGTCTTTTATGTACATAGTCATACAAGTTGGAAGATGATGCACAAGACGAGTAAAAGTTGTTTAAATTTTTAATCAGTCACACACTTATTAACCAAAATTTTCATTTATCAGAAATAGAAATACTGCCAGAAATTGCATAAATTCTCCAAACCTCAAACCAAGCCACCCATAACTACTACTATGTCATTCTTTCCGGAGAATAATTAAAATCTAGTAAAATTTGACTTCATAATCGAATGTCGAGATATGTGTTAATAGCCTTTAGAGAAGAAATAGCGACGAATGCAAATTCGTTGGTACGATCGATGCAATTAAACATTTGTGGGTCATACTCGCTAATGTACAAAAGATTGATATTCTTCTTTAATTCGATGATAATATTTTGTCGGTAGTTCGGCATTAATTTACTATTAAATTAACAGGGAATTAAAAATAAATATAATTTAAAATAATTAGCAACCACGACTGTGGTCTCCGACTACGCAGTGTGGAAAGATGGCGGTCTATGACGATAGTAACCTCTGGCCATGGTAGTCTCTGGCGGGTTTGGCCACGTTGGGCTCCTGCACAATGGTGATAGAAGGCTCTAGCGGTAATCACCTTGTTGACTAGTTAACTTGTTGATTAGTAGTTATGATGTGATTATGATGAGTATCAATCTCCTGATCAACTCCAAATAGTTGTGGAAGAGTGGATGAATGGATTGAAGTTGCGGAATGGGTGAAACGATGGTGTAACGTGCGGATGTGTGAGCTGTTGAGTTGATGGATCCGAGAACAAGGAGAAATGGATGATACTTCTCAAGGATGGTGGAAAATCATTGAACTATTTGCTTGCTCTTTAATGACAAAGGCCAAGCAAAAGTGGTGAATCAAACTGAAACTTCCAAGGGTGATGAAGATCCCTTAGACTTTCGGCTCTTGAGAGGAATGAGAAAGTGTTCTAAAATTCCTTATTCAAGAGGATGATCAAATGAGTTTAAGAAAATGATTTGCTATTAAAATGTTTCATGATTCAGAAAGAAGGATACAAGAGAGTACTTATAGTAGTCTAGGAATTTGAAAATGACTCCTAAAATTCTACCAAAACATTAAAGGAAATACTTAGGGAATTACAAAGACAACTAAGACAAAGATTAAAAAAGTAAATATGTTTTGACTTGATTCTTCTTCTCTTGTTTCGTGGGTGATGAGATAGAATGGCATCATTAAAAACCTATCTTAGAAAACCCATTGGGATAGAACTAAGAATAGGGAAAAAGAGTACAATCCAATGCACCTCTCTTGTTGAGGTTTGGGTGGCTTGAATCACAACAATTGTGGTTGGATTAGCACACAATAAACTGGCCTGAATGGTGTTGAGAAGGTGTTGTAGTGTTGTCTTAAGTTGGGCTTGCTTGGATCGGATAATGGGGCCATTGAAGATTTGTAGGCTTTCATCTCCAATATCCGCGGGTTCTAGCTGCTCCTTATCATCTTTAGTGGCTTCTTCCTCCTCTGGTTCAAGTTGCTCCTTAGGTTGTAGTTCCTTGCTGGCCATGCTCACATCATCCTTCCATAGTTTAGAAGGATTTGACCTCAAATCTGTTTTATCTGCAAAATATGGAACCAAATCAGTAATATTGAAGCTTGAACTCACTTGGTACTTACATTTAAGATCCAGATGGTAGGCATTATCATTGATCTTCTTGATGACTTTGAATGGGCCATCAATCCTAGGCATTAACTTGGATTTCCTTTCACTCGGAAATCTATCTTTGCGCAATTGGATCCACACCAAGTCTCATTCCTCAAATGCTAACTCTTTTCGGTCTTTATTGGCTTGTTGAGCATACATCTTAGTCTTATTTTCAATATTGAGCCGAGCCTTCTCATGAATTTTTTTAACCAACTCAGCCTTTTTCTTTCCATCAAGGCTTGTCCTTTCACTCAAAGGTAAAGGTATTAGATCCAAAGGTGAGATGGGATTGAACCCATAAAAATTTTGAATGGTGAGTATTTAGAAGCAGTATGTCTAGCATGATTATATGTGAATTCAACATGAGGCAAGCATTCTTCCCAAGTCCTAAGATTCTTTTTAATCAAAACTCTTAAAAAAGTATACAAGGTTCTATTAACTACATTAGTTTGACCATCCGATTGCAGGTGACAAGTTGTCAGAAACAAAGCTTAGTTCCTAGCTTAGACCAAAGTGATTTCCAAAAGTAACTAAGGAACTTAGTGTATATGTCTGATACTATGGTTCTAGGCATGCCATGAAGTCTAACTATCTCCTTAAAGAATAATCCAGCAATGTTAATGGCATCATCCGTCTTATGACAAGAAATAAAGTGAGCTATTTGGAAAACCTATCAACTACAACAAACACAGAATCCTTTCCAGTCTTAGTTCTAGGCAATACAACAACAAAATCCATAGAAATATCACGCGAAGGATGCAAAGGTATAGGAGGAGGGGTATACAAACCGAGCTTTTGGATTGTGGATTTGGCTTGCTTGTAGGTTACACATCTTTGGAAAGCTTTCTCAACATCACTCCTCATGTGTGGCCTAAAGAAATGTTCCTGCAATACATTTAAAGTCTTTACCACGCAAAACTGACTCATAAGACCACCTGAATGTGCTTCCTTAACAAACAAGTCTCGCAAAGAGGAGTTAGGTACACATAACCGATTATCATAAAACAAAAAGCATTCACTCTTAAAGTATTTTCCAGTACAAAAGTTCTCCGAAGAAGCATATAACTCTTTGATTTTCTCAAACCCTAGCTGTTTAACTTCTAAAGAGTTCAAGAGCACATACCTCCGAGAAAGAGCATCAGCTACTACATTTTCTTTCCTTTCTTGTATTTGATCACATAAGGGAAGATCTCAATGAATTCGACCCATCTAACATGTCTTTTGTTCATCTTTTGTTGCCCTTTGAGATGTTTGAGTGACTTATGGTCGGTATGGATGACAAACTCCTTGGGCCAAAGATAATGTTGCCATATTTGCAAGGCCCTCACAAGCGCATATAGTTCTTTGTCATAGGTTGGGTAATTGAGTGTGGCCCCTCCAAGTTTCTCATTAAAGTAGGCTATGGTCTTCCTTTCCTGCATAAGAACAGCACCAATACCAACTCACGAGGCATCACATTCAATTTCAAAAGTTTTATCAAAGTTAGGAAGAGATAGCACCGGGGAGTGTGTGAGCTTATCTTTCAAGGTTTGGAATGCCTCCTATTGCGCCTGCTCCCAGTTAAATCACACATTCTTTTTAATAACCTCAGTGAGTTGAACTGCTATAGTGCTAAAGTCCATGATAAATCAACGGTAAAACCCAGCTAGGCCATGGAAGCTCCTTACTTCCCCAACATTCTTTGGACTCGGCCACTCCTTAATTACTTTCATCTTTTCCTCATCAACCTTAATACAATCTGTACACACAACAAAACCTAAGAAGACAAGGTTATCTGTTCCAAAAGTACATTTCTTAAGATTGGCATACAAGGTTTCCTTTCTAAGCACTTCAAAAACCTTTATGAGGTGTTCTACATGATCATCTAAGGTTCGGCTAAAAACTAGAATGTCATCAAAGTATACTACCAAAAAATGACCTATGAATTCCCTAAGAACATGGTTCATCAATCTCATGAAGGTACTAGGTGCATTTGTCAAGCCAAAAGGCATTACTAACCACTCATATAAACCCTGATTAGTTTTAATGCAGTTTTCCACTCATCACCTTCTTTATCCTAATTTGGTGATAACCACTCTTAAGATCTACCTTAGAGAAGATGCTATAACCATGCAATTCATCTAACATATACTCTAATCTAGGTATAGGATGGTGATACTTTACAGTGATATTTTTGATGGCTATGCAATCAGCACACATTCTCCAGCTTCCATCCTTTTTGGGACAAGTGAAACAAGTACAGCACATGGGCTCATACTTTCGCAGATGTATCCTTTCTCCATGAGTTCAGTGACTTGTTGTTGAGCTCCTTGGTCTCCAGGGTGTTCGTTCTGTAGGATGGGTTGTTGGGAAGAGATGCTCCTGGTAGAAAGTCAATTTGGTGTTCAATTCCTCGGATTGGTGGTAAGCCTTGCGGTTGCTCTTCCGGAAACACATCTTTAAATTCCTGCAAAAGAAAATGAATTTTGCTAGGAATGTCCTGCATAGATTGGTTAGTATGAAAGCATTCTTTAAGCACAAATAGTGGGTGTGGTAAGTTACTCCCTGGGTTGGACTTGATCATAAGATTAGTCGGTTGTTTGGCTGGTGGTTAGGTTTGCGGTTTGGAGGTGCCGTCGGCATGGGGTTTGCTTTTGGGTTCGGATTGGGTTTTGTTTTTCTTTAAAGCTATCTGATCTAAATGAACCTCTTGTGGGGATAAAAGTACTAAAATATGTTTCTTTCCCTTAACCAAAAATGAGTAACTAGTAGTAAACCCATCATGAATAAACCTTCTATCCGATTGCCAAGGTCTACCTAACAAGATGTGACCAGCATCCATGGGTAAAACATCACACAAAACCTCATCTTCATATTTTCCTATGGACAAAGGAACTAGGACCTGGTTCTCTACATCTAGCTCACCCTCATCATTAAGCCATTGCAACTTATAGGGTTTAGACCTCTTAATAATTAATCTCAAGTCCTAACTTCTCTACCATAATCTCACTAACTACATTGGTACAGCTACCTGCATCTATCACTAAGTTACAGACCNTTCTTGTATTTGATCACATAAGGGAAGGTCTCAATGAATTCGACCCACCTAGCATGTCTTTGTTCAGCTTTTGTTGCGCTTTGAGACGTTCGATTGACTCATGCTCGGTATGGATGACAAACTGCTTGGCCCAAAGATAATGTTGCCATGTTTGCAAGGCCCTCACAAACGCATATAGTTCTTTGTCATAGGTTGGATAATTACGTGTGCCCCCTCCAAGTTTCTCACTAAAGTAGGCTATGGGCTTCCTTTCTTGCATAAGAACAGCACCAATACCAACTCCTGGCGCATCACATTCAATTTCAAAAGTTTTATCAAAGTTAGGAAGAGATAGCACGAGGGAGTGTGTGAGCTTGTCTTTCAAGGTTTGGAATGCCTACTCTTGCGCCTGTTCCCACTTTAATCCCACATTATTTTTGATAACCTCAGTGAGTGGAGCTGATATAGTGCTTAAGTCCATGACAAATATCCGGTAAACCCCAGCTAGGCCATGGAAGCTCCTTCCTTCCTTAACATTCTTTCGAATCGACCACTCATTAATCGCTTTTATCTTTTACTCATCAACCTTAACACCATCTGTACTCACAAAAAACCTAAGAAGACAAGGTTATCTGTTCTAAAAGTACATTTCTTAAGATTGGCATACAAGGTTTCCTTTCTTAGCACTTCAAAAACCTTTCTGAAGTGTTCTATCATCTAAGGTTCGTAAAAGCTAGAATGTCATCAAAGTATACTATCAAAAAATGACCTATGAATTCCCTGAGAGCATGGTTCATCAATCTCATGACGGTACTAGGTGCATTTGTCAAGCCAAAAGCCATTACTAACCACTCATATAAACCTTGTTTAGTTTTAAATGCAGTTTTCCACTCATCACCTTCTTTCATCCAAATTTGGTGATAACCACTCTTAAGATCTACCTTAGAGAAGCTGCTAGAACCATTCAATTCATCTAACATATCATCTAATCGAGGTATAGGATGGCGATTCTTTACAATGATATTGTTGATGGCTCTGCAATCAACACACATTCTCCAGCTTCCATCCATTTTTGGGACAACCAAAATAGGTACAGCACACGGGCTCATACTTTCGTGGATATGTCCTTTCTCCATGAGTTCTGTGATTTGCTGTTCAAGCTCCTCGGTCTCCAGGGGGTTGGTTCTGTAGGCTGGCTTGCTGGGAAGAGATGCTCCTGGTAGAAAGTCAATTTGGTGCTCAATTCCTCGGATTGGTAGTAAGCCTTGCGGTTGCTCCTCCGGAAACACATCTTTAAATTCTTGCAAAAGAAGTTGAATTTTGCTAGGAATGTCCTGCATAGATTGGTTAATATGAAATCATTCTGTAAGCAAAAGGAGTAGGTGTGGTAAGTTATTCACTGGGTTGGACTTAATCAAAAGATTAGTCCGTTGTTTGGCTGGTGGCTTGGTTTGCGGTTTGGCGGTGCCGTCGGCATGGGGTTTGCTTTCGGGGTCGGATTGGGTTTTGTTTTTCTTTAAAGCTATCAGATGTAAGTGAACCTCTTGTGGGGATAAAGGTACTAGAATATGTTTCTTTCCCTTAAACTCAAATGAGTGCCTAGTTGTAAACCCATCATGAATAACCCTTCTATCCGATTGCCAAAGTCTACCTAACAAGATGTGACCAGCTTCCATGGGTAAAACATCACACAAAACCTCATCTTCATATTTTCCTATGGACAAAGGAACTAGGACCTGGTTCTCTACTTCTAGCTCACCCTCATCATTAAGCCATTGCAACTTATGGGGTTTAGACCTCTTAATAATCTCAAGTCCTAACTTCTCTACCATAATCTCACTAGCTACATTGGTACAACTACCTCCATTTATCACTAAGCTACAGACCAAAGCCCTTACATTTAAAACACTGAATTCCCTAGTTTTTGTGCTAGAACCCATATCCATTCCCTTAAGTTTTGAATCTTCTACCTTAAGTTTGTTGAAAGGGTTCTAATCTTTGCTAGACTTATCCTCCTTAGATTGGCTAAACCTAGTAGAACTAAATCCGGGTTTAGAATTTTTCCTCTTAAGTTGTTTTTCGAACATGATAGTCTTATGGAGAAGCTCTTCTATTTCGACATAATGTTGAATCTCTAGCCTATCTATGATTTCCCTATTAAGGCCACCCACAAACCTAGCCATAGTGGCTTCACTATCCTCTTGAACATAAGCCCTAAGCAATAAGGTTACCATCTCCTTAAAGTACTCCTCTACGGTTCTAGATCCTTGAGATAGGTTTCTAAGTTTAAAGTGAAGTTCTCTATGGTAGTGGCTAGGTATAAACCTTTTCCTCATGATTACTTTCATCTGGTTCCACGAATCTATAGGCAAATCCCCAGCCCTTCTCCTAGAAGTAAATAATTGTTCCCACCAACATAAGCATAATCTTTAAAAGCGTTTGGTGCTGCTCTAACCTTACTACCCTGAGTGTATTCCCTACAATCAAAGACTATTTCTATCTTCTTTTACCACTCTAGATACTCCTCAGGGTCATTGGTTCCATGGAAAGAGGGAATCTTGATTTTAATGACAACCAAAGGGTCGCGAGGATTGGGTTGGTTATTCCTATGCGGTTGGTCGTCTCTTGGCCACCTTCTCCTATGGTGTTGCGACCTAGATGAGTGACTGTAGTATTGCTCTATATCAGAAGGTGGCTGGTTTATCCTAAGTCAGTCATTGATGGATCTTTCTATTTCAGCTCTCATGGTTGCCATACTTTCATCCGTCATGGCTTTAAAGGAATCAAGGAGTTGTTTGTTGGAGTTTGAGGATTATTCTCCATTATTGCTGGTTCCTACCTTGGTACCTGAAAAATTCAGACAACTAAACAAGTAAAAGATTCAAATTAAAAAACAGAAACTTACACAACAATTCGCTGAAACAAAGACAAAAAAACAAAGACAAACCCTAGCAAAGCATGTTCTAGACCCTTTGAACTCCGGTTTTGAAATGGGTGAGTCTAACAACTTTAGATTCGGTTTGAAACATTTTTAATTGGTATTACTGGTTCTGTTAAGTCTGTAGAGCAAGTTTCATTCATGTTTTAATCTCTAAAATATTAAACAAAAGGTGATCAACTCGGATTAATAAAAATAGTTTCTTAGAACCTCAACGGTGTCGATTGGGTGTTCACAAGTTTTGTCCTTTAGAAATCTGTTCTAAACTATTTTGAAGTTAATTTCCTGGTTCTTAAAAAATCTAAGATCAAGTTTAAATAAGAAACAAACCCAGACAATTTTTAAAACAAATTGCAAAAAGAAGGCGAAAAGTTACAAAATATTTTTGCAAGAATACGAAAGGGTGCAAACGGGTTTGTAGAGATACAACCTGGTTTGGAGTGGGCTCTGATACCACTTGATGTGATGCTGATCAGGATCAAGCCCCTAATCAACTCTAAATGGTTGTGGAAGAGTGGATGAATGGATTGAACTTGCGGAATGGGTGAAACGATGGTGTAACTTGCGGATGTGTGAGCTCTTAAGTGGATGGATCCGAGAACAAGGGAAAATGGATGATACTTCTCAGGGATGGTGGAAACTCCTTGGACTATCTGCTTGTTTTGTTTGAATGACAAAGGCCAGACACGTTGGGAAAGGGGTGAATCGAATTAAAACTTCCAATGGTGATGAAGATGCCTTAGACGTTCGGCTCTTGAGAGGATTGATAAAGTGTTCTAAAATTCCTTATTCAATAGGATGATCAAACGAGTTTAAGAAAGAGATTTGCTATTAAAATTTTATGATTCAGAAAGAAGGATACAAGAGAGTACTTATGGTAGTCTAAAAATTTGAAAATGACTCCTAAAATTCTACCAAAACATTAATGGAAATACTTAGAGAATTACAAAGACAACTAAGACAAAAACTAACAAGTAAATATTGTTTTGACTTGATTCTTCCTCTCTTATTTCGTGGATGATGAGATAGAATGGGGCTTGATTCACCAACAGGCTGTGGTAAAGTACTTTGGGATTACCTCATTAAAAACCTATCATAGAAAACCCATTGGGACAAAACTAAGAATAGGGAAAAAGAGCACAATCCAAGGCACATCCCTTGGTGAGGTGTAGGTGGCTTGAATCACAACCAATGTGGTTGGATTAGGACACTCTAAACTGGGCTGAATGGTGTTGAGAAGGCGCTGTAGTGTTGTTTTAAGTTTAGCTTGCTTGGATCGGGTATGGGGCCATTGAAGATTTGTAGGCTTTCATCTCCAATATATGCGGGTTCTAGCTGCTCCTTAACATCTTTAGTATCTTCTTCCTCCTGTGGTTCAAGATGCTCCTTAGGTTGTGGTTACTTGCTGGCCATTCTCACATCAAGTTATAGGTTAGTATATATATCATATGTAATTTTTCCAAACTTCCTATCACTACAAGAAAGAGCCCTTTTAGCGACGACCTGATTCGTCGCTAAACCATCGTTATATAGAGTTAACGACGGTGTTGCATTGAATGACATTTCAGTGTTAAATCATCGATGTAATCTCCCAATTCGACACTAATATGATTAGGAAAGAAATCTATTGGTAATTTGGCGTAATTAATTCGTCGATAATCAGTCGTTATTTAATGTCTGATCACCATGCAAAGCAGCATTTTAAAATACATTTGTATTTTGATGGTAATTTTTGATGAATTACCAAAAAAATATTCCGCTAATACAAATATTTACTAACGTTGATAATCCGACGTTGAGTTACATCGGATTTACGTGAAGATTTCATAGGATGATCGATTTTCGTAGGCGTCATAAAGTCGACGTTAAATATTTTGTCTCTAAATCGATTCTATGTAATGTTCATTAGCGACGATGGTCAATGCTAATTTGATGCTAAATATTGTCGAAATAGAGTTTTAAAATTTTTAAAAATATATTTTAAAATTATTTTAAAATCATTTAAATAAAATAAAATTAATAAATTAAAATTATTTTAAATAAAAAGTTTTAAATTATAATTCAAAATAAAATTTAAATTTGAAAATTTATTTATTTTAAATTAAATATTTTACAAAAAAAAATAATCTGATTATCAAAAAGTTCCACTGGATCATCTACTAATTTCACGCTAGCTACCTCAACGGAAGCTCGTGCGAAATCTATTGCCCCCATGATTCCCTTGGTTACGTCGCTGCAACGCCTGCGCTAACACGGGGTTATCTATGTCTATGAGATCGTCTATGAGATCAGAGAAATTATCATAGCCCTGGATACGCTGCGTGTGTTTCGCCAACATAGCCTGAATATCAGCGATCTTTGGGTTTGCAGCTACTAGTTAGTTCTGCAGATGAGCGAGAGCTTCTTATGGTGGCGTAGGAGCAACGGAAAACGCAGCTGAGACGTCTCGGATTAAGCCGACACCTAAAGGTCGGTCCTTTTTCTTCGGATAACCTATGTTATCAAAATTATAAAATTAGATTTATTATATAATATACTTAAATACATACCTCTTTGAATATATGGTCAAGTTTTAGAGACATCAAACCTCCAGAGTGGACCGAATTCAGACCCAGTGATTGTGAACACCATTGAGCGACAATCTTGGTAGTCACTTCATTGTAGATCCTCTCCGAACGAGGATATACAAAAGCGACAATTCTCTAGTGACTCACCTTAAAAACCACCGTTAGTGGTGGGAGTTTTCTACTGGTGGCCTAAGATAAATTAATAAATTTAATACAAAAACCTAATTAATTAAATCAAACCTAATCTAAATTAATTACAAAACTTATCATCTAGAATCGCCTTTTCGTAAATGAGGTTTGGCCTGAGGTATGCAGGGTAAACATATACCTATCAGGTCTAACTATCCGATGCGATGTCGAACACTTACCCGCCAGTACGATTGATCTTAGATCAATCCAGTACTAGGCCAGTACGTTCCAACAGGCTGAAAATAGGTACGAAGGTGCTTGCATCATTGCCCTTCACCTTTCACGCCTTTTTGTTGTCCAAAACGGTATTGGCTAACTGTTTCGTGGCTTTCTCTTCGAAGGCCTTCTTAACGTTCATGTGGATTAATATATCCCAATGTCATTTTTGCAACAATTAATAAGAGAAAATAAATAAATTAATAATTAAATATATATAAATAAAAAAAATTAAAATTAAATATGCATAAACAAAAATTGATCGCAAAACATTTAAATCATGTCTTCCGGATGTAATACAGAGTCTGGTTCCTGTTAGCATGGGGTTCGGTGAAATAACCTTTGATCGTGTCGAACACGCTCTCAAAGACTTATTGTCCATCTTAAATCTAAATGATTTAATAATAAAATAAATTAATAAAAAAAATTAATTAATAAAAATGATTTAATTAATCTAAAATAATTTTAACAAAATACCAATAAGTGCCTCGTGGTCGCGCCGGATTCAACCGGTCTGGTCTTTCCTGGCCTAGTTGCAACAGTAGATAATCTATCGTCATGTGATTAAATAACGGTAGAGCTCATTCCACATCTGAGTGTGGAATATGAGTAGGTGGTGGTGTTGTTGCTAGAGTCGGGGTAGTTTTCGGATTCATTGTCTGGGTCTAGAGAACCTCTCCATAATGTTCCTTTGGGAATCATCTCCGTATCGTTGCCAAAAAGATGATCCATTTGTATTGTTCCCTCTTGCGCGACCTTCTTGGTTATGCAAGAATTCGGTATAGTGGCCATGCTTAGCTGTCATGTGCAAAACAGTATAATATGTAATATTCAAATTATATAATATAATTTAATAATTAAAATTTATTATTAATAATATAATTATTAAAATATATATTTTTTCTAATACTATTATTATATAAATATATAATAATTTAAAATGTACTTAAAAACTTACAATTATATTTAAAGTGTTTGTGAAGTTTTTTTGAAATGTTTGTGGAATATGTGCTTCTCACTAACATTTTAGACAGTTTTAGAGAGATGGTGATAGTTTTAGAGAGATAGAAATTTTTGTGGAATGTGTGGGGAAGAAATATCGACCTCTATATACAGGTTTTGTGGCCCTCACTAATCCGATGTAAATTACCAACAAGTTAGCAAGGAATCCGGCGCTAAATCGCCCTAAATATTTCGATTTTCATGCAAGCGCAAGTGGTTAAAAAATAAGTTACCTACATATTTACGTCAAAATCAACTTAAATCCGTTCGTATGTTTGAAATTAATGCACTTTGTTGTACATGCAAGTAGTCTACTTTAACGACGGATTTACTATGGATCCAACGTAAATCCTTCGTAACATTAGTTATGACGAATCCTATGTAAATACGTTGTTATAACATATATGACCACACATACACTTGCATATGTACCAACTATATAAATCTAAAATGTTTCCCACATTTGGTACATGTTGATAATGCATGAGATATGTTCTTTTACGACGGATTGATCCTTACTCCGATTTATAGGTGACCACACATACTGGTTATAATAACTACCACTATAACCTTCTTGTTATGTGTTTACTATAGGGAATTGCAATAGATGTTCTCTAATTTGTAACCGTTGAGCTATATAGAAAAATGTATCATATATATGTTGTTCCTAACTATATATGTTGACAATCATATACTCTTAGCAAACGATCCACGTATCTTGCTGACATATTAATTTAGGGAAATATGCAATGTAATGTATTTGACAGTTAACCTTGGATTACGGACCTAACTCCGAAGTTAAGTTACCCTATATATTTAGGGTAAGGCAATTGGTATATACATCGAATTTACGTTGATTATACGGTTTATGTTGAATTCTGATGAATCCGACGTATATATTGATATGTATTTAGGGTAAGATAATTTGTATGTACGTCAAATTTACATCGACATATGTGTTACGTCGGATTACCAACGAATCCGACATACAATCTGCATATGCATTTAGGGTAAGAGGATTGGTATGTACGTCGGAGATTTATGTGGATTATATATTGCATGTACCCAACATATGTTTATATATTTTAAATTTGCTTTTAAAAATAGGTATATGTTAAATATGTTTTGAATATGCATAAATATGTATTATAATTGTTAACAGTTACAACGTCTGTTAAATTGTAATGAATTGATAACACTTTTAAAATTTGTTTATAGAAAACAAAAAATATAAAATTCTATAACGCCTTAACATTAAACATATAGGTGTTATCAAATAAAAGAAAAATACACATTCGTCACGTATGAGATTCTACATCAGAGTCATCAAACATTTCCTCAGAGTCACTTTCATCGAACTCGTCCACTGCATCTTCTTCTATGTCGTCAACAAAATCTTCAAGTTGCCAGTTATGTGGATCAATGATAAGCATGTTTGTAGTTGCCGTAGTAGGATTTGAAATATCTGAACATTTTGCTTCCTACATCGGCTCTTCAAGTCCAATACCCAACCCCTTAGTGCAATATTTAGCACCCTCACCATGTTATGCCTGTTTTCTTCACTCGAGAATATGATATGAAAAAACTTGTTCTGCTTGGGAGATAAGAAGATATGGCTTAAACTTGTTGTAGCGTCTTGATGTATTGATGTCTACTATCCTATTATTTTGTATTCGAACACCGTGGCCAATGGTAGGATCAAACCAATCACATTTGAAAAGTATGCATTTCAAGGGCACTAAACCGGGGTACTCCATTTCTATGATTTCCTGCAATATCTCATAAAATTGGTTTCACCCCTCACACACATGCCGTAGTTTGCAGTTGCATTGTTTTTCTCATATTCAAATGTGTAAAACGCATATCCTTGAGTGAAATACGTTGGGGCGGTGGTTTCTTTGATGTTGGACACTGAACAAGTTCATGAAACCATAACGGGTACGTTATATTACCATATATGACCAACAAAAACAAATTAAGCAATATGATTACAAAACAAAATGTTAAGCATGCATATATTTCATAGTGTATGGGGATTTATATATGAACATGGTGTAACGTACTTGCATTTTCAACCAAAACACGAAATTTTGATCTTTACAACTATCGATATCTGTGTACGATATTTCCTCGATAGCTTCTTGTACTAGGAAAAAAGAATCTGAAACATATGATAAATATTAATTAGCGGAAGAATCATAACAACAACATAATTTAGAAATTATATTTCAAATAGCTGCATTTCCTCACAATTTAACATAATATATGTATGTGCCTAATGATAATCTTCTCTACTTTCCAATTTCCATAAAATCACTCAAGTATTGCCATTAAATTTTTCGAATCCATCTTCTGTCAATGTGCGTGTACTAAAATTACATAAAAAGCTCCAATGCCTGAAATTATACAAAAAAGCAGAAGATGTAGTTCAATATATAACTGAAGGTATTTTATAACAAATGAAAACATTTACAAATATTTGGGATTGGTTCGTGGACATGCAATGGCAATAACTCGGCAAAAATGAAAGAAGAAGCCATTACATGAATACATGACAGTCATAGATTTCCATTTAAAAAATTTTTGCCCATGCTCCACCGATTTACACAAATTAGAAACGACTCCATCGAAAACAATAACGTCCGATGCAACCCAGTTAAAAAATAAGGCTGTTATTGCTTATGCACTCAACCTGGATATCGGTATTGGTGTTTTCCTCGCTTCTCAAACATATTTTAGACAGGTGTAACCTCGATTTCACGCTATCTTTTGTCCTCCCCTGCACGTTCAACACCGTATGCATAATGTTCGATGTAAATGACATCAAAAGATTGTGTTTTAGCAAATGGTCTTTATAGTACGGAGACCTCCCAAACTATTTCTTTCTTACGCCAACTGTGATCTTTAAGGTATCATATTAGCTGGAATGTGCCAATTACCCACCCCCCCACCCTCCCACTATTTCTTTCTTACGCCAACTGTTGATCTTTTAAGGTATTCATATAGCTGGAATTTGCCAATTACCCCCCCCCCCCCCCCCCCCCCCCCCCCCCCCCCCCCCCCCCCCCCCCCCCCCCCCACATTCTGCTTTGTTTCTTTGTTGAACGGCGAACCAAATTTTGTTTTTTCTTAAATAGACACTTGAGTTTTCCGATTAGTACGGAGACCTCCCAAAAAACTATTTCTTTTTACGCCAACGTGTATCTTTTAAGGTAATCATTATTAGGCTGGAAATGTGCCAATTTACCCCCCCCCCCCCACTATTTCTTTCTTACGCCAACTGTTGATCTTTTAAGTATCATTATTAGCTGGAATGTTGCCAATTACCCCCCCCCCCCCCCACATTTGCTTGTTTCTTGTGAACGCGAACAATTTTGTTTTTCTTAAATAGACACTTGGTTTTCCGATATGGGTGATTCATTTGTAAAAATCGACAGTGACAGTCGAATCAACATGTTTTCTTACCATGTTTCAGTTGAAATGCATAAGTTCAGTTCATACAATACGTAAGATAACCGTTGATGCAATGTTCAACTAGATAGCATGTCATAAGCAGGGAAGTTGTTAATTGTTCACATCAAAACAACATGCATCGTGAAATTTCTTTTCACTGAACAATCATACGTCCGAACCCCCATTATACCACAACTTTTTCAATTCATGCATTAGCGGCTGTAGGAACACATCGAGAGACCGTTTTGGATGATTAGAACCAGGGACTAAAATGCTTAAAAATAAAAAATTTCTTTGCATGCACATATCAGGAGGAAAGTTATATGTGTTATGATTATGGGCCAAAACGAATATTGCCTCCCGTATATACCAATAGACTAAACTCATCAGTGCACAAACCAAGATACCCATTTCTAGTTTTTTTAGAAAAATATGTGTGCAATTTGTTGAAGTGTTTCCCCGCCATTTTATCGGATGGATGAATTATCTCTCAATCTTGCTGTAAATGCTCAACATGAAGCCGTCCTCTTAGACTGGTACATTTTTTTAACCTGTCAATTACAGGAAGGTACCACATCCATTGAAACAAAACTTTATACTAACTAATATCTTGAGGCTTATACTAACTAATATCTTGAATCTACATACCTGCACCTTATCATCATCTTTAAAAAAGCATACAATTGTTAATGTTGACATCTATCATCTCAAATGCCAAACCCCGACTGAATACAAGCTTTTATATCTCATAATATGATGCAGCAAACAAATTATCCCCTCACAAATACTCTTTTGTCAAATCAGCTCAATCATCCATGCATATTTCAGATAAGTTATAATCAGTTTTAATGTTTTTCATCCTAGCGGCTAATGATAGTTCTGATTGCCCTTCTCTAAATCCATGGTAGATTGGTTGGTTTGCTGCATCTAGCATATCATAAAATCTCTTTGTATCTATGTTAGGTTATTCTGTATGATCACTAACACTTTCATGAAAAGCATCACTAAACATATGATTAATTCTATCATGTTCTTTTTCATATTCCTCATGACATTCAAAATTTTTCTCATTATAGATATTAGTAGTCGCATTATATACATTAGTGTCCATTGCACCATCATAATTAGTATTTCTACCACTACTTCCACCTACATCATGCCATCCATAACCCTCACCATGTTGAAACCAAACATAATAATTTGGTGTAAATTTTCTGTTTAATAAATGTTTCAACACTGTCTCAATAATAATAAATTTTGTATTCATACACTTCCGACATAGCCAAAACATCTTACGGGTTTCCAAAGTTAATGGTACATTTCCTGCTTGATACAAGAAGATCTCTAGTCTATCGTAGAATTCTTTAGACATTGATCCCTCTACATATATATATGCATGTACATCCAACTCTGCAACTCGAGTATAGACATTATAATGAAATACTAAGAGAAACTTTTGGGAAGAAATAGTTTGTAGTGAGTTGTGTTGAAATTGGAAATAGTGTATTTATAGAAACATTTATGGAGGTTACGTTGGATACTTATGATAGATTAACATCGACGTGTTTACGATGAAATTACAAAAGGTTACCATTGGCTTTCCAACGATATTACGATGTAAAATTCATCGTAAAATCATAGTTAAAATTCAAATACCACATGTTTGCCGACACGAAAATCCACGTTAAGTTAAGATGAAATGTGTCAACGCAAATGAGTCTCTACATACCAACGATTTAATGACGATTTGCTGATTCAACATTAATGCGACGTTAAGTGCACCCAGGAAAGCGTCGAATTAATATAGAATTGATATCTCTCTAGTTTACAACGAATTTAAGTCTGATTGTGCACTGGTTCTAAATGCGATGTTAATCCATCGTTTATGGACGGACAGATTCGTCGCAAAATGTCAACGCTAGATCACCTTTTTCTTGTAGTGGATGTGAGACTTTGTATTTTTGTCTTAGCAACACATTTACAGAGGAATCATTGTTATTTCGTTTTTTATTTAAAAATATTTACAAAGAATATTATTTTTAATAAAACTAATTAAAAATCATTGCAAATCCATTACTAATTAATAATGAATTTAAGAGAAACTGATTATTTTAATAAAAATATATAATATTCATTATTAATTCATTGTAAATTAGCAATGGATTTACAATAAACTTTTATGTATTATTAAAAATAATATTTGTTGCTAATTCGTTGTAAATTAATAAAGAATTTGCGTTGAATGTGTTTGCAATGAATTAATAACGAAATTTTAAATTTTTTGCTAGTTCATCACTAATAACGTGCTAAAACTAAGACAAAATAATTTGTTGGAAAAATTCGTTGTAAAAATCTCATTTCTTGTAGTGTATATTCTCCTATCACATGTAACTTATGTGAACTTATCCTCCGGTATTTGAACAACATCCAGAACTATTTTTTGTTCTTTAACTTTAGGTTTTGTTATTTAGGAGCTTTCACGACATAGTATATGGGAGACCCAGCTTCGGGGGTAATTTTTTTCGTTACCTACCAAGTCTGTCATAACACAAAAGTGAGACTGCAATAGAAACACGGAAAGTCTACAATAGAAATACAGAAAGTCTGCCATAATTTTTAGAAATACAGAAAGTCTGCCATAATTTTTAGAAAAACAATAATTCTGCCACCAGTAAACATTCGTAATAAAGGAAGTTTGCCATAAATAATCTAACTCTGTCAACACATAAGAATAAGTGTGTTCTTAATACTCTAACTGTGCTATTTAATGTAAGTTTGCCATTTGCATATATTCAACGACATACTAGAGCATTACTGTTAGCTTCATCTTTAACGTTTTGGTTGGAATTGTATTTGACCTTTGGATTAGTGGTTTAAATAAAATCTCTTAGATGTTTTACTTCAATTTCCAGAGTAGCAATCTTCGTATCATGCCTACTTTCAAGTGATTTTACTGTCTCTTGGATCTTAGAAATCCATTTTGTATTCTATTTTACCCACTATACGATTGACCTCTTCATCAATGTTCTTTTCTATGTTGTCAAATTTTTCGTATAGTTCTTCAACCAACAAGAATGCATCTGCAACTCCTATTTCGTCATGAAATGATCTCCCCCTAGCCTGGTATATTCTTTCGTGAGCACGGACCTATAAAGTGATATACAATACAAGTGAACTAAGCCACGTGATGTTACGAAGTTAAGAAATTTTTCAAAGTCACTAACTGGTGTGCTTCTCTTCTTTTGCCTTCTCTGCTTTCTCTTCCAAAACATTGTCATCGTGGTCATTATTATCTTGTCTCTACTTCTTTTGCTTCTTCACAACATCCCAAGTTGTAATTTTTGGTCAGTCATTTATTAAGTCGTGGATCAAGTAATCTATTTCTTCATCTGTAACATCTCGATTCCACTTGGGATATATTTACTCTTCAGGCATCACTATATGGAGTCTAACTTGAAAATGAAATTAATTCTTCATTAGATTTCTTGCTCACTATTTGATAATCATTCTCATATAATATGCATGTTAGGGTCTAAGATGTACACTTTATATCCTTGCATGTGTTTATCTAGTGATTTCAGGTACACTACAACAAATGAGGGGGTGGAGTTTGGCAATGGATGAATGGTCAGTTGAAAAAGGAATAAATGGCCATCAGAGAATTGGGATTGCGCACTGGCCAAACGCCTGGCAAGCTGGCCTGCCTAGGCGAGGTGGCCTGCCCCTGGATTTGCTCTGATCGGCCTGCAAGACGATCGCACATGCCGATCGCCCCAACGAGTTGGCCAGACCCTAGATTTGCACCGATCGTTCCGCAGGCCGATGGCACGGGCCCATCACCCAGGCCAGCTGTCCAACCCCCTGGTTGGGAAGCAATCAACCTGCTGGCCGATCAGGCCAGCCGTTCGCTCAGCTGCCCTTACTCTAGTCGGCCAGTGATCAGCTCGCTGATCGATTAGCGGTTGTTTTCCCGCTGCCCACGAACTTCCCACCAGCTCAGTCAGGTCACCCTGGCTGATCGCCCTGGCTGGTCCCTGCCAAGTCCGAGTTTTCTCTTCCCTTTTCACTCGGTTTGACCTCGTTTGTCCCAAGTTGACTCAGGTTACTTATGTTAGACTATTTAAGCCTTTTTAGGCCACAAAATAATCTAGCCAGCCAACAGTCGTTACACTAAACTACTATATGTGCCTAATAATTTATCTTTCTCAACTGTCGTTTGAATTCAAATTTCTAAAAACAGATTATTTTTCAAATTTTAATATGTTCACAAATTGCCTTAATATCAACTTTTGTTGGTTAAGAAAAATTTGCTCATCTAGGTTCTTTTTAGGAAACCTAACAACATTTTTGATGTGTTTGAGTAATCCTATTATCATACTCTGATTGATCAGGTTAGACTAAACAATAAGAACAACCTAAATGAAGATCTAGGCGAAAATCTCTAATCTCAGCACTTTAATCTAGCGATTCCTAAAATCCCTTTGAGAACCCTAAAACCTAACTTGGATCTACTTAGACATAAATAACGATAAAAAGCATAATCAAATAATAGAATTGCGTAAAAAATATAAAAGGTTTAGAACTCTTCTCAATAAGGTGTGTAGTCGGGATTTCTTCTCCCTAAATGTTTACAAGTGAAGAAAAGCCAAAGAGGTCTTACAGAAACTAAAACTTAGCCCTAAAAATGGCGGACAATATGTTTAATTCCAAAGTCGAATTAGGTCCAATCGTGGTGGGAATGAGCCAAATCTGGGCCTATAACAGTTTTTCTACGGAACAACACTTGATTGCTTTTACGAAAACTAGTATATCTTTTGATCGAACCATTGGATTGAGTTCCAAACCCTTGTAACGAAAAGCTAACTTGTTCCTATATCTTGTGACAAAGTTTGAGAATGATCCAACGGTAGGAATGATTTCAAAGAGTGTCAAACTTCAGGTATTTTAACTCAGTTCTGCATTCCAATTTCTCCAAAATTGCTTGTTTTCATTCAATACTTATAAAAGACTAAAAATGCTCGATAAAGACTCAAAAGAAATCTTAAAAAAATGGTTAAAATGTGTCAAAATAAAAAAAAACATCAGAAGTAGAAGCTATGAAGATGAGAGTAGGAGGAAAATGAAGGCCCTCAATGAGAAGCTAGATAGGGTACTGCAATTTTTCCAACAAGCAATCAATTATGTTGGAGAATTTGATTGGTATCATGGGTACCAAGAAAAAGCAACTGAGACCGAAAGGATTAAGAAGAAATTTACACTACAAGAAAACATTCCTATTTTTGACAGCCTTTCCGACCAAAAAAGTATCATCGGAATATTTTGACGGTTTGTCGACGATTTTCCGACGGATTTCCGAGGGTTGTCAACTCGTCGGTAAGTAGTCGGTAATTCCCAATGCCTACACCACCATTGGGAATTTGATGGTAAAACCACATGACCTTCTGTCAAATTACCAACGACATCAACGGCATCGGGTTCTCCTCGCTAAACCGTCAATAACTTCCGACGAAATCAAAACCATCGGTCTTTACCAACTACTTCCCGATGGATTTGGCTATTCAAAGTCCATCGGTAATCTATCGGTAATATATCGGTTGGTCGACTCTACGTAATTATTTTTTTAGTTGAATAAATCTTAAAGTCGTTGGAAATCCGTCAACATTTTCGATGATTTTCCGATGATGTCCTATTTTTTGCAGTTGTTTGTTTGACCAACCCGTAAATCTAGAGGGTTGTTGGTACTTCGTCGGAAACTGTATGAAAATGGTTGGAAACTGTCGGAAATCCATCAGAACAGACAAAACAAACCTCATCCGGATATTCTTAAAAATAATCTTAAAAATCGTTTAAAATTCGTGATAATTTGTTAAAAATTCGTGATAATCTTATAATTTCCATTATAAATACGGTTTACTCTTTCACAATTTCATCACAACAAAAAATCTTAACAAAATGTCTTCTTCAAGTTCTTATGATTATTTTAGATCGTGGATGCATAAACCTCGGTATGATTCAACTTAGGGGGAATTGACGGATGAATTTGTGCAAGGTGTGAAGGAGTTCATGACATTTGCATCAAAAATAGCATGACATCAGAATATGGTAAAATGTATTATCCATGTATTAAATCTCAAAATCATAGATTAATCTGTGTTAGAGAAGTACGTAATCATTTGTATAGGACTGTACTGATGTCGGGTTACAAAATTTGGTATTCACAGAGAGAAACTGATGCAACAATGCAATATTATGGTAGTACTTCAAAAAGGTTTGATAGTACTAATGTTAGAGTAGAGGAACCGGCATCAGAAGTTGATATACACAGAAGTACTGTTCAGATGGTGAATGATGCGTTTCGTTAACAAAGAGAATCTTACATTGAAAATAGGAGTAGAATAGAGGAACCTAATTTGGAAGCCTAGAAGTTTTTGATATGTTAGATGCATCGAAGCAGCCTTTGTATAAAGGATGTAGAGATGGATTATCGCCTTTATTTTCTTAGAGCAGGTTGATGACGATAAAGACGGATTTCAACTTGGCTGAAGATTGTATAAATGCGATAGGTGATTTTGTCAGAGATAAATTACCTAAAGATAATATTGCACCTGCTTCATATTACGAGGTTCAAAAACTTGTAGCTGATCTTGGATTTCCGTATCAGATGATCGATGTATGTATTGACAATTGCATGATCTATTGGAGAAATGATTGAAACCGTATGAAGTGCCAATTTTGTCACAAACCTCGATTTCAAGAGACAAGTGAAGAAGTACCTATTACACATAAACGGATGTGGTATTTGCCATTAACAGAGAGGTTAAATAGGTTATATTATCTGAATACACTGCAAAGCCTATGAGATGGCATGCAGAACATAACTCAAATGGAGAAATTGTGCATCCCTCGGATGTATAAGCATGGAAATTTTTTAAAGAGGTTTATCATAGTTTTGCATATGAGCATCGGAACGTATACCTCGGGTTATCTACATATGGATTCAACTCTTTTGGGAAGCATGGGAGGCAATATTCGTTGTGGTCAGTTATCGTGACACCTTATAATTTGTCTCCTTCGTTGTGCATGAAACGAGAGTTTTTGTTTCTAAAAATTCTCGCCCCCGGTCCAGAGCATCGTAAGCGATCGCTTGATATTTTCTTACATTTACTAATTCATGAGTTAAAAATGTTGTGGGCAAATGGTGTCGAAGCATTCAATGTTTCCAACCAATAGAACTTGTTGATGCGAGCAGTACTTATGTGGACCATAAGTGATTTCTAGAATATGGTATGTTATCATGATGGTTGACGCATGGAAGGTTAGCTTTTCCATATTGTCAAGACAATACTGATGCGTTCCATCTAAAACACAGATGAAAGACTAGTTGGTTTGATTGTCATCGACGATTTCTACCACAAGATCATCCATATCGCCGGAGCACGATATTTTTTAGGAAAAACAAAAAAAAATTGATGGTCCACCTCCTATGTTTGACGGGAATTATATGATGACTCAACTTAGAGATTTTGGTGCTGAGAAAATGGCTTCATATGGAGGTAACGGACATTACCCTGTTGATGGTTGTGGAGAATACCATAATTGGCGCAAGAAGAGTAGTTTTTAGGATTTACCATATTGGAAGGACCATCTGTTGCGCCATAATCTAGATGTTATGCACATTGAGAAGAATAGTTTCGACAACATAATGAATAACGTTCTAAATGTGCAAGGAAAACCGAAAGATAATTTCAAAGAAAGATTGAATTTGCCGGATATTTGTTCCTGGAAGAAACTACATGTAATGTCAAATGGAAAATCATTGTCTCCCGCATTCCTGTTGGATGCGCATGCAAAAGACGAGTTCCTTGAGTGGATTAAACATAGTGTCAAATTTCTACACGGATATGTATCTAATCTTCGTAATTGTGTCGATACTATTGAAGGCAAATTTTTAGGGATGAAAAGTCATGATTGTCATGTTGTCATGCAAAGACTAGTTCCATTTGCCTTTAGCGATCTTTTGCCTAAAAACGTTCACGGAGAAGTTACATGTACGTTTACATTATTTTATATATAATTAATTATAATTTTGTATATTATATGATCTTAACTTTTATACTATGTAGGGATTGGTGCTTTTCCGAGATTTATGTACAAGATCACTTACTGGAGAAAATATTGGTTCTCATTTGTATCCTCGAGAAAATATTTCCACCAGCGTTTTTTGATGTTATGGAACATCTTCCTATTCACCTCCCTAGAGAAACAACGCTTGGAGGACCTGCTCAGTACCGATGGATGTATCCTTTTGAGAGATATATGTTCCACCAAAAGAAAAAAGTTAAAAATCTTTCCACGGTTGAAGGTTCAATCGTCGTACAAAGTATTAATGAAAAAACATCTAACTATACCACCTACTATTTTCCATCGCAAGTCCAAAGAAAAAATAGACGACCTGCACGACATGATGATGGAGGAGAAAAACCAAGCTATTAAGTGGATGTGCCAGAAGTATTTGCACAAATTCGACGTTTAAGTGGAAAAGGGAAGACGCGCCTATCAAACGAGAAACACAGTCACCTGCATCTGTATATTTTGACAAATTGCGATGACGTTTTAGAATATTAAAGGTACATTCAATTATTATAATTTATTTTTAATTATTTCGTTTATATTTAACAGTATATACATGGATCAAATACGTGTTCATTATTCAAATTACACAAAAAATGAGTTGGTCGAACTTAAAAATAACGAATTTGTAAGATGGTTGCACTTTTATGTCAGTGTTACCACAATTATGTAATTTTCAATAATAGTTTCCTATATATATATTTAGTTGATTGCATTCAATTATTTTGCAGGTTACTACGGGTCATTCTAGGGGGATAACGTTTCCTATGTAGTTAGTTGAGTTGGTGAGTGGTACTATATTTACTGCAAAATCTTATCCAATATATTGCACTCGTGGATATGCTTTTAAGAGTCATCGCGAAGGAAACTCACAAACAACTTGTAATTATAGTATATCATCTCAATATGGTGAAATTGTATACAATGGTGCTCTTTGTGAAATATTAGAAGTTCACTATTCAAGACTGATTGATATGTGGTGTAATGTGTTCAACTGTGACTCGTAAGACCCTATCATGGGTGAACGTCAAGAGGAATTTGGTGTTACATCTGTCCACTCTCGTAAACGATATAAAAAATATGATCCTTTTATACTTGCATCACAACCGGACCAGGTTTGTTACATTCTATATCCTCGTATGAGGAACAAGTAAGATCTTTGGATTACAGTTATATCAATACATCCTACAAGAATGGTATGTGGTATTTACGAGCAAGAACCTATGCAGCAAAGCGCAATTGGTAACTTAGGTTCTATAGACACTTCTCTTGAAGTTAACTTTGTTGTTGATGATACCACAGACGGAGATTACAACTTATTTCAAGATTCAAAAGAACAAATTGGTGAGTATTAGGACGAAAATTCAGCTACTTCGGAATGTTCATCTGCTTCATATGAAATATGTGATAATAATAGTTTAGTTTTATGATATTTTCATTTTCAGTTCTCTCTCGCGTTTTCTCTCCATTTCTGCCTCTTGCTCTCCCGCCGTTGACGTCACCGAAAACTTCCTGTGACCTCCCCTCCCGCCGTTGTCGCCGCCGGAAACTTCCTCTCACCTCCCCTCACGCCGTTGTCGCCTCTGTAAGTTCAGTCGCTACAAATGTAAGTTTTTCTCCCTTTGTAAAAATTCAAGTTTTAGATTTTTATATTTTATATTAGTTTTTAGATTTTGATTTTTAGATTAGTGTTACTTTATAGATTTTGATTATTAGTATTCGGATTAGTTTCTAATATGGGTGAATTTGCGACTTAAAATCTGCAAAAAAATGACTGAAAATTAATTTTCATTATGTTTGCCATATTAGTAAGTGCAATATATTTACAGATGCTAAAAGTAAAAGATGATGTAGTTAAAATTTACAGATGTTTACATTAATTCTTATAATAAAACTGTTCATCCTTTATTTTGATTGCTGGAAATAAATCGACGAATTCTTCAAAAAATTTACTGTTTTTCGTTTGTATGATGAATAAGGTTCATTCGATCATCTGAAAATGGTGTTCGATTCATTAATGGCGTTTCGTTTTCTTCCTGTCAACAATGTTATAAAGAATCACTACATATATACAGAGAGAGACTTTTAAGTTATTTGTTTCTTTTCTGATAAGATCAGATATCGATATTTATTTTCTTCCATTAATAGATTTTTATGCCAAAAGAATCACTTTCTCGTGATAAAAGTGATTTTTCTCTTAACATGAAAAAAGTAATTTTAAAAATGAATGTGGAAGATAGCTATTTTGGTGAATTGGGATTTAAAAAGTTGTTTACTTTAACTCTGATCTAGATCTAAATAAAGATATTACACAGTTTCATATAAAATCCAAGCTTTAGTAATCTAGTTAAAACTAAAATAAAATCATCCAAATACAACGAAAATATCCAATTATATTTCTCGACAAAACATAATCTCTCCAATTTTAAAGAAATATAGTAAATGTATATAGATTAATAGAATATTCCAATTATAATATTTTAATATCATACCAAGAGTGTCAAATACGTTGTGATTTGTCTAGTCCAAATTTTATACCAACTCAAATTCCTGAATCTGAAAATGATTCTTATTGGCCAATGATAATTATAGAATTAGTTCAGCAGCATTGATGTGAAGTTCTTACTTTTCTCGATCCGAGACATCAAAGCAATTCGACATGGTATTTTAATTTTTTTTTATAAATATATTTTAAATAATTATTTTAACGTTATTCTAATAAAAATTTGTAGATTTCGTATTTTATTTCAAACAACGGAATAATCAAATCTATATTTCATTATCTTTTGAACAAACTATATACAAAATTTAGAGATATTCCGTATGAAAAACGTCATATTTGGTTCATGATGTTTGCGGTACGTTAATTTATTTTTAAATATATAATTTTTTAAAATATTTTTTAATAATATATAAGTAAATTTCGCAGCAACAATTTACATGGGATCCCAAGAACACAAAGTTGGTGGAAGAAGCTTTCAAAAGAGGCGGTGGTATAATTTTCCCGCCACATGAATGAGTGGAAAAAATGGGTGGAAAACACAAACCAAGAAGTCGGTTTATAACGAATTTATTCGTTATTGAGAATCTTCTAGTGCTGAGGCAATCTCGAAGACTAATTCAGGAAACCGGAAGAGCGACCGAGGAGGCAAAAATATTTACATTCACAATGCTGGATCGACTCGTTTTTTGAAACGAACCGATTAATTAGTAATTTATTATTATTTTAGTTTTACTCATAATTATTTGAAATTTTTTAAATATTAATTTAGTATTTTTTTTTACTTTTAGGCACAAGAATTTGGAGCCCCTACAGATCACTTGCAACTTCTTAAGACCGTCCATGCCAAGAAAAATACTAGTGTCATCCAAAATGGTCTCGTTAGTGAGATCATCAAAAAAGTGAAAAAGAAAAAAATGATATTTTTTCTCAGCACTCTCAAGTTGATTATTCATCTTAGGTCACCAAATTGTCTCATTTTGAGATTAACCGTCTAGTTTTAATATAAGTTTGATTTCTCTTTTTATTTATTTTTATATTTAATATTATAATATTTTAAAAAAATTTATAAGAAATACCATTTTCGATGGGACGTCATCCAGACTCGGTAGAGTTCCACACACTAGTAGTGCAACATCTGCGGCTGGAAGTGAGGAAAACGCCCAACTTAAAAAAACAATGGCGGCTATGGAGATAGAGATGACTAGGTTAAAATATTTGTAGATTTTATGAAAACTAAATTCCCGGATTATCCGGATGAATTTTTTCCTCCTTCTGCTCCTCCTCCAATGTAATTTGTATATTTTAGATTTTTAAAAAAATAAATTTAAATATTATTATATTTTTAATTTGAAATATTATTTTTATTTATTTTTTAATATTTTTATTCAAAAAATAATTATTAATTCTTTTGTAAATGTTTGGTTATTTCGGATGGAAAGAGACTTCGGAAAACCGAGAAATGTCTGACGGATAGAATTGTCGATTATCTGTTGGAATTAGTGACGGACAGAATTCCGTCGGGTAGTGCAGATGGCTGCATTTCATCGGGATGGTGTCGGTAAATTCCCGGCGGCTAGACACCATCGGGAAATACCAAAAGTTGTATCGCATCGGGTTTGTGTCGGTAGTTTACGTCGCCATGCATCATCGGTATTAAGTATGTCATTCCCAACTGTCGTCTTCATCGGAAGTCATCAGCCGAGTACCGACGGAAAACTTCCATCGCAAATATGTCGGTAATGTATGACGGATTCGCCCCATCGAATATCCATCTATCATTGCCGATGGGTCGTGTACATCGCAAACGCATCGGTAATTTCCGAATATTTCCCGACAGTATATGATTTTCGAAGATATAGTCCTGACGGACATCTTTTGTTGGAAATCCATCGGAAAACACATATTTCAACGGATTTCCAGCAAATACCATTGTCGGAAAATATATTTTTTCTTATAGTGTTACTACATAGGAAGCAACTGGGTTACCAGTAGGGGTACAACCAAGATTTTTGCAATCACGCCAAATTCTCCTACCGAGGCACTAGCATGGAGAACCCACAAGATCAAGCATACCCTACCGACAATCCACAGGATCAACGCTACACCCCTTACAAACCTCAAAATTAAAGTTTCAGCAATTGTACGTAGCGAGACCTAAGTTTCAAACTCAGGGGTTCCAACCAAAAACGTAACACAACTAAAATCAACAACCCCTACAGCTTCATGCTCTTCGTGCACCAAAACTGGTTCAAGATGCTGATATGAAGGATCTTTTGCAGAAAACTTTGGAAGGGCACAGAAACGGAGCAATTGAAATTAACCAAAGATATTTGAAATAAATATGGAATGTAACACATGGATTGTAAATGAAACGATTTTTTTTGGTTTTTTTGTTGAAATTGTTTTAGTTTTTTTTGTTTTTTCTAATGCACAAATGATGAAATTGTGACCGTCAATGTCCCCTCCCTCGGACTTATCTCTCATCGTCTCGGTGAGAAAATAAATGGAGAGATGAAAATAAAAAAAACAAAAATGATGAAAAGAGAGACAAGTTTGAGTAATTTGTACCTCTTTATTGGCAGGGAAGGATTGAGGGAGGTGTTATGATTGTTTTTGGGTGTATGGTCATGTAGGTGAATGGCCTGGGAGGTCGGCTTAGCGGCCGATCAAAAAATGATCAGAGGTTGGTCTATGTTGCCTTCATGTCTGATTGGCATTTGAGATCGCCCTGGTGGCCCTATGGCCGATCGCGTGTGCTGTCTTGTAATCCTATGTTCCATCGTCCTCCAAAAGATCGGCCCAGTGGCTGGTTTTATGAGCTCCATCCGTGATCGGGGTCCCGGGATTGGTCATTTGGAAAGTCTAGAAAATTCCTGGGAAAGTTGGCCTCATGCGATTGGCCTGTCTGAGATCGGCCAAGTGGTTAGTCTCTTGGGATCGTTGTGGGATCATCCTCCTAGGATCGGCCTCACAGTATTAGCCTTGTGGTTGGTCGAGAAAACTCTAGGGAACCTTGCCTTTGTACGATCGCCCTGTCCGAGCTCGGTCAGGCGCCTGGTCGTGGGCCAAGTAGTGTGACATTCGCCTTGCCTTAGCTCCTTTTTTCTCCTCTTGTTTGTATCTTGACATCTTGGGCTTGAAGATATTGGCTCTGATTTTACTGCCTTGTGCTCCCCCAACTTTTCATTCTCACTAGACTCACCATTGTTAGCATCTTCCTTCCCCAAGATACTTTGGTCAATGCCAATCCCTTCCAGTTCATATCCTCCAAAACCCCAAGTGCTACTATAGAGAAAACTTTGCCCTCGATGTGTGTTTATTGCAGCATGTCTCTTTGATGTTGCACCTAAGAGTATAGGTTTTTAAGTTGAGTTCAATTATACCTTTTTACACGTCGATTACAACTCGTGTTGTGGGTAGGAATGGTCTTCCCAATATTGTTGGATCGGTTGGCTCGTCATCCATCTCTAGCACCACAAAATTGATGGGGATTATTTAGTCGTCAACCTTCACCGGTAAGTTTTTCAAGACCCCAATAGGATATCTCTTAGATCTATCTGCCAAAACCAACGAGATGGGAGCCTTCTTGAAGTCTGTTACACACATTCTTTGAGAAACTGTCAGCGCAATTTGGCTCACACTAACTCCAAGATCCACGAGGCATTTACCAAAGGGCAAAAGTCCTAAGATACAAAGAAGAGTGAAACTACCTGGATTTTGAAGCTTCTCTTGTGTAGAGCCTTGGAGTATTGCACTACATTCACCAGGCATATTGCTTGAGCTTTTTCATCATTGGATGATCATCCAACAAGCCTGGGAGTGGTGCTGTGATTGAACTTAACAAACCCCTAAGCTTGTTGTAGTTTTGTTCTTGTATTTGCTCTTTAAACCTCCTGGGAAGTGGAAGTTTCTTTATTGCCTCCAGATCGTAGTGCTTTCTCTCCTCCTCAATTACCCTGAACCTTTGGAGGGACCTTTTCAGCTTCTACCGGGAGAGGGTCAACCGTCTTGCCATTTGCTTCATTCAAAGGCTCTTCTTGCCCTTTTGGCTCGCTTTCCTCTACCTCGTCCCTAGAGGTGGGTTCCTCTTCACTCCTTTTCATGATGGCTTGGGAACACCCTCGTGGGTTTGCTTCGGGTTTACTAGGGAGTTTATGTTTCGGTGAAAAAGAGGATGAAGTCATCTGAGCTACCTGGCTGTCTAGCGCCTTAAAATGAGATGAGAGATGCTTATACTTGGCGCTGAGCTCCCCAAAAACATTTTCTACCTTGCCTTTGATTTCAGCCAATTTCTTGTTCATCTCCATTGCTCCTTTTCCCTGACCTTGCAAGAATTTTTGGATTAGTGCAATTGTGTAATCTTTTTGGGCTGGTTTAGGCGCGGGGGGAGGGGGGGGGGGGGGGGGGGGGTTTGTTGGGGGGGAACGGCATTGAGTTGAAGGAGTTGCTACTGCTGATTGTCTGCCATCTTTGGTTGAAAACCTGGATGCCGATACTTGGGTCTTCCGACATATCTTTTCTGAAAACCTTGAGATGGAGGCATGTAGCACTGGTAGCTTTGGTCTTATGGCTTGTAGAAAGGAAACGTTAGAACCTGAGGGTTCTACACATTTGTACTCTTCTAGCTTTGGTCTCTTCTTCTCTTGTGTTCTGATTTTCCATGTCCACTCTTTGGGCTTCATTCTCATCATCTTGTGGGGGAAATTGTAATTGGTGTTCCATTTCCAAATCCCTCCTTAGATTATCCAGTTGCGTTCTCCTTGCTCTTGCAGCTTCTCTTTGTAAGTGCATGATATCGATGTCTCTAGGTTGCAGGATTATGCATCTGTGGCTTCTTGTGTTCATGCACATGCAAAAAC
This sequence comes from Pugionium dolabratum, assembly GCA_018901945.1. Taxonomy (NCBI): domain Eukaryota; kingdom Viridiplantae; phylum Streptophyta; class Magnoliopsida; order Brassicales; family Brassicaceae; genus Pugionium; species Pugionium dolabratum. Next base: position 1,351 of record JAEVFF010001736.1, on the reverse strand, counting down.
CAAATAATTTAGTTAAAAATAATAAAAGGAAAAATAAAATAAATAACTAATCTTTAAGTGAATCAAAATCCTAATGGCTATTGCTAACTTTCCTGGTAATGGCGCCAAAAACTTGATGGGTATTAAGTTTTCATCCCGAATACTACTCCAAGTGAAGAGCAATCAAACTAGTAGTTGGATATCGAATCCTCAGAGAAGTAAGATTAATACACTAGGAATACATAAGACATTTAAATCTACGTAGGTTGTAATTGGGGTTTTGTTGGTTGTTGATAACCATGGTTTTTGTATTGTTTCACCATGCATTTCACCACTTTTTATTGTCTTCAATAGCATTCTAGGTATTTTATCCATCCTTTCACATTCATTTGCATTTAACATTGCATTCTATATGTTATAACATGCATTTTTCATCTTACATACCTTCTCGATGATTTCAGGTACAAGAGCAAAATCTTCTCTCTAAAACGGCCCCAACAAGAAACAAGAATACAACATAGGTTAAATGTGTTTTTAGAAGCGTTTATATAGTATCTATAACAAATAGGTTTAATCCCGGGACAAACCAGTTAACTAAAAATAATTTTAAAAGAGTTTGGACTTGGGTTGGCCCGACATCCGCCAGCTGAGATCGGCGTAATGGAAAATCTTGCGATGGGCGGAGAGTTGCCCTGAGATCGGCAAGTTGAGATCAGCCTGATGGTAGATCTCGTGATGGGCAGAGAGTTGGCCTGAGATCGACCAGCTGAGATCGGCCTGATGATAGATAGAGGATTGGCATGAGATAAGCTAGCTGAGATCGGCCTGATGGCAGATCTCGTAATGGATAGAGGGTTGGTGATGAGGACATCAGGTCGTATGTCCGGCCAGGAGACCAGACTGGCCGACCAGGAAGCTTACCCGAGATAGCCGGGCCATTTGGCACGTCTGCCGGCCCAAGCGGTACCACCGGACCCTCGAGCAACAGAACCGGACCGATCAGCATTGCCGGCGGAGAGGCCCAAACCTCCGGCATAATTGGTGGCGACGTGGATAACACCGCTGGTCCCATTGCTGACGCCGCCGACTCTGGGATCAACTTGGCCGGTCCAAAAGGCATTCCGGCCAGTACCTCGCACAGTCCAGCTGGTACAGTCAATCCAGCCGAGTACACGAGCATTTCAACTTTTACACAAGGAGACTCTGACCAGATAAGCTACCAGCTTCAGGACATGCATCTAGACGAAGTTTCTACACCAGTAGTGCCACTAAAAGCAATGACAAGGAGCAGATCAAGAGCACTCTTCCACAAGTTCAGCTTATGGGTCGACAAGCTCCTAGAGGAAGATCGACTAAGGACAATGGGCCAGAA
>JAEVFF010001735.1:0-32966 GCA_018901945.1 Pugionium dolabratum | reverse complement strand
TATGAAAGTAAGGTGGAACATACCTTTGTCGCATGAGGTCTTTCATGTCGACCCATGAGTCTACGGGTCTCATTCTCTTCCTCCTTCTGTCAGATACCTCACGATCCCACAGATGAGGGCATTGTCCATGAGTTGTGCTACTGCCATTGAGACTCTCCTAGGTCCTGGTTGGTTGTAGTGATCAAAGATATGATCCATTCGCTTCTCCCAATCTAGGTAAGCCTCGGGGTCTACCTTTCCTGCAAAATTTGGAGGAGTTAGTTTAACATCAGGGTGAATTACCCGGTTATAGGTGTGTTCATCTCCATCCTCATGACGTCTAGGAGGCATTCTTGGTCTCTGGTGAAGACCATATGGGTCAAAGCCATCATCTTCTGCCTCTGGTTGCCGTGGAGGTCCTCTCGGCCTATGGTGATAGTTATGAGGTTGCGTGTCCTCATCTCCATCTGGCTGGAGTTCCTCCTGTTCGTGCCGTGTCCTAAGGTACTCAGGACCCTCAGGACGATCTGGCTCAGCTCTCACGTGCCTTATGGCCTGGAATCTTACTGGTCTCTTCACGCGCTCCAACCTCTCGCCTATGGATGCGAGTTGTGTTTGGAGTGTGGTGAACATGGCCATCATGGCTTCAGCTGCGTCTCTATCCTCTTCTCCCATGTGTGCTACAAAGAAAGAAGACAATTAGGGTGCTCCTAAATTATTAGGAGAGTTTTCTTTTTTATATGTGGTTTGAAAAAATGCAAAAAGGAAAAATTCTAAAGAAAGGAAATTCGAAAAAAGGAAACTTCCTAGACAACTTGTGCTACCTGTCCAATTCGAATTCCTTTAGTATCTTTTCTATTTTCTTTTTCTTTTCTTTTTAATTAAACTTAAAAATAAAGGAAATATGAATTAAACAAAAAGGAAAACGTGTATGCAATGCAAAAAGTGAATCTAAACCCTAGTGATACACGTAGGAGGCTAGATGCACTCGGTTTGGAGTTTGAGGTTATCTTTTTTGATTTTTCTTGAATGCGACTTAAACTAATGCAAGAACACAAAACAAAACAAGCAAAAGGATAGAAACAACCTGGTTTAGGAGCTTTAAGCTTTGATACCAAAATGATACAAGCCTTGATTCAAGGATGTATGCGCGTGGGCTGTTTGTAGAAGATTAGGTGAGAAACTCAACCTTAGGCTTCTGGATAGGGTTTTTCTGGTTGATAAACGATGGAAGGGTGAAGTGAACCACACGAGGGGTGATGAACCTCGTGATAAATCACAAACTTAGAGCTAGGAGGGCTGGTCTCAACTAGATTCTAAGTGCACAAGATTCTTGAGAGAAAACTTGTTAGGGAAAAAGTTCTATCTTTATTAATATCAAAAAGGTTGTCGAACTACAATGCTGGAAGGAGCCTTATTAATATGCTCGACAGCTTTACCTTCTAGGGTCGACTCAAATAAAGAAAAGGAAAGTTTACAAAAGTGCACAAAAGGAAAAGATACAAAAGTGCATAACCGAAAAAGGACCTATTCCTAAAATGTTCCTGACTCAAAAATGTAAAGCATCTAGATCCTACCCTGCAAAACAGAAAGAGGCATATATTCGAATTGAAACTTACCTTAACTTATCTCACGGCCAAGAAATGGAAGGTGGCCGTCCTTGTGGCATGCACGCGCCTTGCTCCTAGTCTTCGACTTGGAGTAGGGTTAAAATTCTTTGGGCCCTGACCTCTCTTGCCACTAAAGCCCAAGTCTCTGATGTTCCTTGTGTTGTTGAGAAGCCTTTGGACTCTAATTTGCTTTTCTGGCCCATTGTCCTTAGCTGCTCTTCCTCTAGAAGCTTGTCGACCCATAAGCTGAATTTGTGGAAGAGTGCTCTTGATCTGCTTCTTGTCATTGCTCCTGGAGGTACCACTGGTGTAGATACTTCCTCTAAGTGCATGTCTGGAGCTGGTAGCTCATTTGGTCCGAGTCCTCTTGTGTAGAAGTGGAAGTGTGCGTGTACTCGGCTGGATGGCCTGTACAGGCTGGATTGTGCGTGGTACTGGCCGGAATGACTTCAGGACCGGCCAAGTTGATCCCGGAGTCGGCGGTGTCATCAGGGGGACCGGCGGTGTCATTCACGTCCCCACCAAGTGTGCCGGAAGCTTGGCCTCTCCGCCGGCGATGTTGACCGGTCTGGTCCTATAGGTCGAGGGTCCGGCGGTACTGTCTGGTCCGGCAGGCGCGCCAGATGGTCCTGCTGTCTCGGGCAAGCTTCCTGGTCGGCCAGTCTGGTCTCCTGGCTGGATGTACGACCTGATGTCCTCATCACCACCTCTTGCCTTATCCTTCTTGCTTTCCCCAGTCTTGCCACTCTTGCCCATCTACAAAACCGTTTAGTTAGTCTGAACGTTTAATATGCGCAAGACCTGGTGCCCGATGAGTGGTGTCTACTTAACCCAAATCTAACCCGTCCTAGGACCAAGCATGCTCTGATACCAACTTGAAACACCCTTCCCGGATTATCAGTCCGAAGAGGTTGTTCCCTTTCAGATTCACCAAGGAATTCCGAGTCTAAGGTCTATATTTTAGGGTCTTTTATCTAGTTTAAGTCCAATTTCGAGTTATTCTGAGATTCGTGAGTTTTTAGAGTCATTTATAGAGTCATAATATAAAAGATCCATAATTTTCTTGAAGTATATGAGTAGGATTCGTTACAACATGATAGTTTGCCCGAAGGCTTACATATTCAACGATCCTAACTACTCGGATCAATACACCACCCATATACCCAGGGCACCAGCCTTGCGCTCAAGCCAAATCCTTACCACGACCACCATCTTTTCCTGAAAAAGGCCAAGCCGCTTAATTATCCCGGACTTAACCAATATTACTCGATAAGGCTTAAGAAAAATGCATGAATGAATGCAACTCATGCAAAACCCGTCAACTCTCTAAGTTTAACTTAGAATTCGACCAAGACAGACTCGGTTTGGACTTGGGCAGATCTGATCGACCAACCGGCCATGGTAGGAATCACCCGAACCCTTTGGCCAGTCGATACTTGCCCTGAAAGACTCGATCCGGTCTATGGCAGTCCAAGCCGATTATCTGTCCGGAAAGGTTTCACCCAATCCCGATCACTCGGACAAGTGTACCCACCAATCCCGCCTTGGATTCCCTTACTTGCCGAACCACCGGCAAAGAGGAATCCAAGCATAAAGGGAAGTGGATTACTCACCTTACCACACCTAGCCCTTAATCGCATACCGTCGGTGTTGGTTTCCCGATCCAAGGTTCACGATCTCTACCTCACTCGATCTAACCCTTATCGAATATTGCCTTAGAAAAATTCTAGGATTTTTCTTCTCCCAGCATGCTCTTGTACCGACCCCAAGCCTTATATTTATTGGGCTCGTGGTCGGTTTTTCACGAACAGTCACGGCTTTTGCTCGACCAATCAACGTTTCTAGTCAAACCGTTGTGCCTGGTCGTGGCACTGGTTCAGCACCAACTGCCCGAGCCTATGCTAGCTGGCCAGTTGGCCCAACTACCAACCAGCTCGTCCAACTGCCGGCCAGCTCACCCAACTGCCAGCCAGCTCACCCAGCTGCCGGCCAGCTCGCCCAGCTGCCGACCAGCTCGCCCAGCTGCTGGCCAGCTCACCCAGCTGCCGGCCAGCTCGAGCAGCTGCCGGCCAGCTCGCCCAACCGATCCTTACCGAGGATCTGGGGTGTTACAAGCCCCTTCTCTAGACAGCGTCTTACATCACAAGGGAATGCCCAAGCCCGAGAACGATCCTTAAATAAAATTTTAAAGTTTAATCTCAAGATGAAGAGTATGAACTAGAGTGCTCATAGAAAGATGTTGTGGGTTATCCTGATACCGAAGAGCTTCTACTTACAAGGAGAGTTCTCAACGTTTCTTTTTTTGAACCAGAACCTATACAAAAAGAAAATATGTTTTATTCTTGGTGCATAGTAAACTCTACATATGTACTTTGATCATAGATGTGGTTCTTGTACAAATGTAGCAAACAAGTATTTGGTTGATAAGCTAGGTATCCAAATGACAAAGCTTCTTCGACCATATAAGCTCAAGTGGTCGAGCGATGAAATTGAGCCTATATGGTCGAAGATGCTTTGTCATTTGGATACCTAGCTATCAACCAAATACTTGTTTGGTCGAGCGATGAAATTGAGCTCAAAATAGCAAAACAAGTCACTATACCATTCAGCATAGGCGAGTATGCACATGAAGTTTTGTGTGATGTGGTTTGTATGAAGCTAGACATCTACTTCTAGGTCATCCATTGAAATTTTAAAAAGAAGCATTACACAAAGGCTTGACCAATCACTATAACTTCATGCACCGCATAAATAAACATAGATCAGCACCTTTAACTCCACAGGAAGTGCATGAGATGCAAAAAGCCATGTATAAAGGAGAGAAGATAAGTAAAAGTAACATTTATGTAATGCCTATCACTGTTTTGAAATCTCTTGTTTCTCAATAACAGGTGCTACTAATGATCTTTAAGGAATGATTGTTTTAAGGTCAAGAAGAACAAGAACTCCCTACTGCTATTCTAGCTCCTTTTGAAAAATTCACAGTTTTGTTCGAAAGAGATACCATCAATATTGCCACCTATAAGAGGAATCGGGTATCATATTTATCTTGTTCCTTGAGTACCCCCACCAAATTGAGCTACGTATAGAGTCCATCCATAGGAGGCAAACGAGGTAGAGAAACAAGTGTAAGAATTAATGGCTAAGGGCTATATCCAAGAAAGTCTAAGGCAATGGGTTGTTCCTATTCTTCTAGTGCCTAAGAAAGATAGAACCTAGAGAATGTTTGTTGATTGCAGAGCAATCAAAAATATCACTGTCAAATACCAACGTCCCATTACCAAAATTGATGACATGTTAAATGAACGCAATGGAGCAATTACCTTCTCAAATATCAATTTAAGAATTGGATATCATCACGTGAGAATGAAAACCGTTGATTAATGGAAGACAATGTTTAAAACCAAACAGGGATTTTATGAATGGCTAGTCATGCTATTTGTACTCACAAACGCTTCAAGTACATTCATAAGACTCATGAATCACATCATAAGAGCATTTATCTATAAGTTTGTAGTGGTTTATTTTGATTACATTCTAACCTATAGCATCTTGACCTTTTCAATGAATCTTGAAGATCACTTACAACAACTTGAGTAGGTACTTGAAACGATTAAGAATGAATACCTATATGCTAACCTTAAGAAATGTACTTCATTAACTAATCAAGTTGTATTCCTAGAATTTTTTCGTAAGTTCTCAAGACTTAAGGGTCAATGAAGAAAATATCAAACAATTTAATATTGGCCAACCCCAACAACAATCGAACCTGTGAGAAGTTTCCATGGATTAGCTAGTTTCTATAATAGATTTTTAAAGGACTTTAGTATTATTGCTGCATCCCTCACTTCATTAATTGAAAAGAATTTGGAATTCAAATGGAGAAAAATAAGAGAATGCATACAACAAGGTGAAAGACAGCCTCACACATGCACCTGTTTTGGTATAACTTTTGATAAAACCTTTGAAATTTAATATTATGCTTCTGGAACAGGTATAGGAGTTGTTTTAATGAAAGGAGGAAAACCAATGGCTTTATTCCAGTGAGAAACTCATTTGGGCTTCTTATAACTATCCCACATATGATAAAGAGCTCTATGCTTTGGTAAGGTTTCTTGAAACTTGGAAAACTACCTACTGTCCAAAGAGTTTATTATTCATACAGATCATGAGATGCTCAACCACTTGATAGGACACTGTAAGCTTAAGAAAAGACAAGCAAAGTGGTTTTAGATTGTGGAAGCGTTTTCATATGTGATCAAATATAAGAAATGTTAAGGGAACGTTGTAGTCAATGATTTATCAAGGAGACATACTCTCAACAGCACAATGGAAGTTAAGATTATGGGGTTTGAACACACAAAGACATTGTATAAGACTGGCCTACATTTTCAAGAAATATTCAAAGAGACCAACAGGGCTGCATCTGGTATGTTTTATCAATATAATGGATTTTTCTTAATGGAAAAATGGCTTTGTATTCCTTAAGTATCAATGAAAGAATTATTGATAAGAGAAGCTCATGGAGGAGGACTCATGGGAGACATTGAGTGTATTTATGTAACATTGCTACTGGCCACATATAAAAAGAGATGTGGAGAGGTTCTTCGCTAAGTGCATCACTTGCTTTAAAGCGAAATCCAGGTCACATCCTTATGGTTTATACATGTCTTTGTCCATTCCTAATCTCCCTTAGATAGATATCCCTATGGAATTTTTCTTAGGTCTGCTGAAGATCAACCATAAGGATTCTATCTTTGTAGTTGTAGAAAGGTAAGATGGCTCATTTTGTACCATCTACAAGGCTAATGATTCTACTCAAATTGTTGATCTCTTTTTCAAATAAGTAGTGTGTCTACATGGAGTGTTTAAAAAATTGTTTCAGATCATGACACCAAATTCCTAATCCATTTCTGAAAAGTCCTATGGAAAAATTTGGGAACTAAAATGCTCTTCTCAACTTCTTGCCACCCATAGACTGATGATCAAACGAAGGTATTGAATCAAACTTTTTCAACATTGTTGAGAGCCACAGTTGGTAAGAATCTAAAGAATTGGTTGTCTTGCTTACCTTATAGTGAGTTTGCTTATGATCATGCTAAGCATGCACCTAGTAAACTTTCTATTTTTGAAGTGGTTTATGGATTTACTCCTAGTAATCATTGAATCTGATACCTTTATTTGAAGATGTTATATTTGGTGAAGGAGAAACCACAGCATATTACATTTTGAAGATTCATCGAAAAGGTCAAGGACAACTTAGAAAGGAAAACTTAGCAGTACAAGAAAAATGAATATAGACACTGCAAAGACATATCATTTGAGCAGGGAGATTGGGTCTGATTGCACATGATGCATTTAAGATTCTCCAGCAAAAGAAAATCCAAGCTTTCCCCCAAGAGGAGATGGTCATTTTCGTGTTTTAATAACAACAATGCCTATAGGGTTAATATGTCAGGTGAGATGAAAATCACCTACTTTTACATCAATCATATTGCTCTTTTTATGAAGATCTACCTATTATGAGGATAAAACCTTTTCATGAGAGACCAGATGATGAGGACATCAATGCCAACTCACTAGAAACCGAGGAAGAGGCCATACTTATATCTACTATGAGACAAACTCGAAGAACAAGATCATGAACAATGAACCTTAGAAAGATGTTCAACAAGTTCGTGGAGAGTTTCATCACAATCATAAAAGATGAAAGATTCCATAAAACTGAGTTTACTAAGGAAATACAAGAAGAATGCTATGAACAACTCAAGAATCCAACAATTTCCCTTCTTCTAGTTCTACAAGGCCTCAAAGATGCAACTTTGTTCATAATTGCAAAATAAACTTAATAGGGCATTATAACAAGCTATAAATATACCAAGGTGCATGTTTAAATGGACAAGTTTTTTTGGCTTGTTATGCAGGAATATGACCGTTAAGTTTAAGAGTCTTTTACTTCTCATTAGGTCTTAATGTCTGGTTGTATTTTCATTTTAGTCCTTTCATTATAATGTCTTTTCAGCCTTATATGCTCCTCAGTATGTAAGCTGACAAGTTTGATGAAATAAAAAGACCTAATTTTCTTGTTAGAAAGAAGTGACTCCTCCGGCCTTCTTGTGTGAGAGTCCTTCAAGTTTGAGTGGTCAAGACTTATCACATACCTTCTATAATCTTTGTGGCGTCTTACAATCTACCGATCTCACCAATCGTCTTGTAGAGCCTTTGGAAAGTGATGTACAACCAGCTAAAGGGGTCACCATCGATATATCAATAAAACCATAACTCTTGAGTCTCTAAAGAATGTCGTACAGTCAGCTAAAGCCTCTCTAGCATTCTAATCAACAACATTAGGCTAGAATGATTATAAAATCGAAATTGAATAAACCACGATTGATCTCCGACAGAGCAAAGGCAGATTGGAATGGTGCATAGTGTTAAACATCCATCAATTTGACTTAAAAATTATTGCTTCTACCAACTCTACCACCTCTTCCAACACTCTGACACGCTAATTCTCCATTAGACTCTTCTAAACCGAGTCCTGGTATATATGTGATGGGAGTAAGTTTTATCCCTAATAAAAAATCCAAGTGCAGTGCAATCGAAGTAGTAGTTCAGGTATCAAACCCACAAATAAGAGAGAATAACGCACTAGAAAAACATGAAACACCTAAACCTAAAACATTCAGATGGAGTTTTGTTGGGTTTTTAATTATTTAATTGCAAATAAGCACGAAGTAAAATAACAAGATTATCCCCTAAAAACATACAGACGATGGAAAAAGCAATTGACGAGGGGTGATTATCCCCTAACTAATGATTCTTACGTGATCAATCAAATACATTTTTAAGACATATAGCAACTCCTATGGACTAATCCTCTTTTATGACAATAGCTCATTTACTATTCTATTGATTAATCAAGTCTCGTAATCAATTGACTACTAATCCTTAAGTTCAAATCTTTCTTAGTCTACTAATTATCTTAAAAATCAAATCTCATTGGTTAAGATATGAAAAAATGATTAGGCTTTACCTACACATTTAGTCGAACACCTCTGGGGCGCAAAATATCATAAGCCTAAGAATTGATTAGCTACGTCAATCTTAGCATTAACCATATCCTAATCATGAATTATTATAATCTAATTACCCCAATATTAAATTCCCCTAATCTACATTAACCATAATCCATATAGGAAACTACTCACTCATGGTATTTGCAAGAACATAAATAATTAAATATGCAAGGAAAAACATAAGTAAAAGATATGGATAGAGAATACTTGAAACGAATTGTAGAAATATGATGAAATTCTCAATAACAAAGCATCCAAAATTTGCAATTAGATATAAAATTCAACAGAAGAAAATTTTGGTTTTTTGTAGTCTAAAGAGGCTTATATAGTCTATTAAAGGTAAAACGGGGAAAACCAGAACAACCCAGATTAAACCAAAAAGAAAGAAAACATGAAGTTCAGGAATAGGTGAGCCATCGGCCCCAAGGCCAATGGTGCAAATTCCAAGGAGTTGCATTTCTCGGATGCCTCATCCTTCGCCACACATATATGATATAGTCAACTTAACTGTCTATAACGCCAAAAATGAAAGTCCAAATTAATTGAAGTAACTTCAAACGTGAGACTAACTCAATTTAATATTATGTGCCAAAGTTTTAGTTTTATCAAAGATGGCTAAGGTCTTCATCCGAGAGAATCTTTCAGACACATTGTCTTTAATGTGTATTTGCATTTCTCTGGATATGCATTCAAAGGTGAGGTCTTCATTTTCCCCAAATTCCATGCTTCTTATTTGATCAAGACACTCTTAAATACCTAAAGTAAAACGAGAAACCAACAAAAAGACAGAAAGACAGCCTAGGACTATTAAAATGCAAAACAAGAAAAATTGAAACTCAAATGCATGAAATAAGACAAAGTAATCCAAGATGGGAATGAAACAAAGGGAAGTCAAGTATAAAAATCATGTATCAACTCCCCCAGAATTTTCTTTTACTTGTGCTCGAGGAAAATAAGCTAAGAAAACCCGACAAAAAGGTTTGAAGAATCATATTGAAAGGAACACAACAAACTCTAATCCTCGAAGTCCTTTATGTGAAAGCATCATAATGCATTAATCTCTACCACTTCTTAGTACTCATGTGTAATGTGTCAAAATCTCAATTTCTAATAGAATCCTCAAAATCCATGTGCAATCAAATTCCCTAACCCCTCAATATTCATTAAAGCACTCAGTGAATCTTGTAAGACACTAATCAAAACAAGTTCGCTCGACAAAGGGAGAAATGGTTCTTTTCCTTTAGAAACTTTTCGAAATCTAAGTGCAGTCCATTCCTACTAACCTGATATATTAGGTTTTAACCAAAATAAACTTGTTGCAAGTGCACAAGCAAACACAGTAGTACTTAGGAGTTGAATCCATAAAGACCAAATGTTACTGTATAATTCTCGGAATAAACAATCTTGTTAAGAAGGAAAATATAAGAAATTATGGGTAATAATCTAATTGGCGAAAATTCCTATTGATATAAACTTATAATATATATGAAAAATACTAGGTTCAGGGAAATTTGCAGAGAATCAGTATCGCTAATTGGGTTTCTATTGGGGGATATGAGTAAGTGCCGTTTAGAACTTAAAACACGAATACCTAGCCAGCTAACTATCATGGCACTAAAATACTATATCTAATAATCTATTATTCTAAACTTTCGTTTGAATTCAGATTCGTCAACACACCTTATTGTTCAAGTTCTAATATGTTCACAAAATGCTTTAACATCAACTTTCATTGGTTAAGGATAGTTTGTTCATCTAGGTTAAACCTAACAACATTTTTTATGTGTTTGATTAATCCTAATATCGTAGTATAATTTATCAAGTTAGACTAAACAATAAGAACAACCTAAATGAATATCCAAGTGAAAATCCCTAAGCACCCATAATCTAGTAATTCCTGAAATTCCTTAAAAAAACCATAAACCTAACTAGAAATCTACTCAGACAAGATAAAAGATGAACAAAATATAATCATATAAAAGAATAAAAAGGTTTAGAAATCCTCTCAGTAAAGTGTGGGTTCAATATTTCTTCTCCAGGATTGCTTAGCAGTGCAAAACCCACAAGAATCTTAAAGAAAATAAAACATAGCCCTAAAAGTGGCTGAAAAAACCTTTAAATAGTTGAAGACTTGGATTATGTCAACCCGAGGTAAGATTGGCCCAAACTTAGGCCCAAATGGGTTTTTTCTGCACAGCAGCTAGGGATCGCCTAGTCCCTCCTTGAACCGATAGGTGTGCTCGGCCTTTGGAAGGTGGAATCATGGGTTGTCCCACATGGCCGATCGATCTCCTCATGTTTTGGAAAATGGAATCAATTGGTACCTCTTGGACCGATTGATATCCTCAGGTTGTGCCAGGCACGCATGTACGCGGATCACCGGATCAATTGGTCATTGTCCCGCCTGCTCGGTCTGCACACATGGGATCGATTGGTCCCTCCCTAGCTCCATCAATCATTTCGGTTTCTGCCCAAAACTCTTATTTTTTTCCTTTTCCCACCATAACTGCTCGTTTCCATCCAATATAACCTAAAACCTATAAAAACTCATAAATGACTACAAAGTGTCACTAAAAACTCAAAACACTTCCAAAACAGTGGTTAAAATGTGTCAAAATCACAACATATCAACTTCCCCATACTTAGATCTTTGTTTATCCTCAAACAAGACATAGACTTTAAATACGAAAACGAAGTTAGAAGTGCAAAAACTCACATAATCTTTACAACGATGCATAACTCCAACTACTTAATCCACATCAAACAACATTAACCTTAGATAAACACTACCATGTACGTCGTTATAAGCTCAACAACCATCCTTAACAAATCCACAACCACACTGAGACATACAAAATCACCCTGCTAACCCCTATTAAACTTTAGTATGCAGTCTCATGAAGTAAGTATCGATCAAAGTACTTTACAAATTCATCCCTCTTTATGCGAGCCTAAGGAGCACAAGGGCTGTATCAAAGTATCATGAGCTAGATGTGTGATCTTAAAGAGCACAAAGGCTGGGTCAAGACCGTGAGCTAGAAGGTGCTAAGCTTGAACATGATGGAGCATTAGTTGTACCAACTGGACTTTTGACAAGAGCACGAGTCAATCACCTTCAAGATGTACTTAATGGATTTATTTGCTCCAATCTAGACCAAGAACACAATTTGAAATCCATTGGATTTGTTGCAACACAAAATCAGTCAATTTTCTCTTTGATACCATTTCTATAAGACCGAATTAAAGTCCAAGGAGTGTTGCAACAAGAAAGCTGGTGGAATGAGCTGAAGGGGCAGTCAACACACGCTTGGAGATGAAGCGGCATTGGCGAAGTCCATACAAGTGAAGTCAAAGAGTCAAATTCAACTAATTTATTCTCACTAGTTTATAAGTTATTTAATGTACTTTTTGACCACATTGACAACAACTTCACTTATAAATAGGTGCTCTGAGTTTGTGACAATCATTCAACAAAAAATTCAGAAATAAAACTTCTTCTTTTGATAAAGTTTTTCTCTTGTTTCTTGAGAACAATTTGTTTCTTTGGTATGTAATATCCAAATATCACTTTAGTAAATAAAGAGTTCTTCACCCCTCTCTTGTGACCATTCACCATCTCAGGATTGTAGTTTTTCTGTAAGATAATGTCAGGCATAGGGAGATACACCCTTTGTTGGACTTAAGTGCAACTCCTACATAAGGATTTCCACCTTTTGCTTTAAGATAGTTCATGCATTTGGAATTACCCCATTGTTGGTGTTACACAGAATTAGACAAGTTTAAGATGATTCAATCCCTTCTTAGAGTGTGATCTTGTGGAGTATAGGATCCATTGTCATCCATTTGGTATTAGATCTACATTCTAAGTCGGTATCATCCTTCTATCACTCTCTTATTTTTCATTTTTGTTTATCCATCTTCTTCTATTTCATCATCATCACGCAACATCATCTTTTTCTTTCTTTTAAAAAGAAAAACCAATAGAAAAGAAAACACCAAAGGAAAACTAAAAGAGAAATAAAAAAATTCAAAAGAAAGTTTTGTCAAAAAGTGCTAAAAAGTTTTTTTTCTCTAATTATTTCCCTCTTCTTGATCTATTTTTCGCCTTCTTGAACTCTTGATGTGATCCTGATAAGAATCAAGCCTCTGATCAACTCCAAATGGTTGTGGAAGAGTGGATGAATGGATTGAAGTTATGGAATGGGTGAAATAATGGTGTAACTTGCGGTTGTATGAGCGCTTAAGTGGATGGATCCGAGACCAAGGGGAAATGGATGATTCTTCTCAAGGTTGTGGAAAAATCGTTGGACTATCAGTTTGCTCTGTGTGAATGACAATGGCTAGACAGGTTGGGCAAGGGGTGAATCGAATTGAAACTTCCAAGGGTGATGAAGATCCCTTAGATTTTTGGCTCTTGAGAGGAATCAGAAAGTGTTCTAACACTCCTTATTTAAGAGGATGATCAAACGAGTTTAAGGAGATTTGCTATTAAAATGTTTAATGGTCCAGAAAGAAGGATACAAGAGAGTACTTATAGTAGTCTAGGAGATTGAAAATGACTCCTAAAATTCTACCAAAACATTAAAGGAAATACTTAGGGAATTACAAAGACAAGTAAGACAAAGACTAAGAAGTAAATAATGTTTTGACTTGATTCTTCCTCTCTTATTTGGTGGATGATGAGATAGAATGAACCTTGATTCACCAATAGGCTGTGATAAAGTACCTTGCGCTTGCCTCATTAAAATCCTATTTTATAAAATCCATTGGGACAAAACCAAGAATAGGGAAAAAGAGTACAATCCAATGCACCTCTCTTGGTGAGGTTTAGGAGGCTTGAATCACAACCAATGTGGTTGGATTAGCACACACTAAACTGGCCTGAATGATGTTGAGAAGATGTCGTAGTGTTGTCTTAAGTTTGGCTTGCTTGGATCGGTAATGGGGCCATTGAAGATTTGTAAGTTTTCATCTCCAATATCCATGGGTTCTAGCTGCTCCTTAGCATCTTTAGTGGCTTCTTCCTCCTCTGGTTTAGGCTGCTCCTTAGGTTGTGGTTCCTTGCTGGCCATGCTCACATAATCCTCCCCCAGTTGAGAAAGATTTGACCTCAAATCTGTTTCATCTGCAAAATATGGAACCAAATCAGTAATATTGAAGTTTAACTCACTTGGTACTTACCTTAAAGATCCATCTAGTAGGCATTTTCATTGATCTTCTTGATGAATTTGAATGCGCCATCAATCCTAGGCATTAGCTTGGATTTCCTTTCACTTAGAAATATATCTTTGCGCAAATGGATCCACACCAAATCTCCTTCCTCAAATGCTAACTCCTTTCGGCGTTTATTCGCTTGTTGAGCATACACCTTAGTCTTATTTTCAATATTGAGCCGAGCCTTCTCATGAAGTTTTTTTAACCAACTCAGCCTTTTTATTTCCATCAAGGCTTGTCCTTTCACTCAAAGGTAAAGGCATTAGATCCAAATGTGAGATGGGATTGAACCCATAAAAAATTCCGAATGGTGTGTACTTAGAAGCAGTATACCTAGCATGATTATATGCGAATTCAATATGAGGCAAACATTCTTCCCAAGCCCTAAGATTCTTTTTAATTAAAGCTCTTAACAAAGTAGACAATGTTCTATTAACTACTTTAGTTTGACCGTCCGATTGCGGGTGACAAGTTGTGGAGAAACAAAGCTTAGTTCCTATCTTAGACCAAAATGTTTTCCAAAAGTAACTAAGGAACTTAGTGTCTCTATCTGATACTATGATCCTAGGCATACCATGAAATCTAACTATCTTCTTAAAGAATATTCCGGCAATGTTAACGGAATTATTTGTCTTATGACAAGGAATAAAGTGAGCCATTTTGGAAAACCTATCAACTACAACAAACCCAGAATCTTTTCCAGTCTTAGTTCTAGGCAATCCAACAACAAAATCCATAGAAATATCATACCAAGGGTGCAAAGGTATAGGAAGAGGGGTATACAAACTGTGCTTTTGGATTGTGGATTTGGCTTGCTTGCAAGTTACACATCTTTGGCAAGCTTTGTCAACAGCACTCCTCATGTGTGACCAAAAGAAATGTTCATGCAATACATTTAATGTCTTTTCCACGCAAAAGTGACCCATAAGACCACCTGAATGTGCTTCCTTAACAAACAAGTCTCGCAAATAGGAGTTAGGTACACATAACCGATTATCATAAAACAAGAAGTCTTCACTCTTAAAGTATTTTCCAGTACCAAACTTCTCACAAGAAGCATAAATATCGTTAAAATCAGCATCAGTAGCATATAACTTTTTGATTTACTCAAACCCTAGCAGTTTAACTTCTAAAGAGTTCAAGAGCACATACCTCAGAGAAAGAGCATCGGCTACTGCATTCTCTTTACCTTTCTTTTATTTGATCACATAAGGGAAGGTCTCAATGAGTTCGACCCACCTAGCATGTCTTTTTTCAGCTTTTGTTGCCCTTTGAGATGCTTCAGTGACTCATGATCGGTATGGATGACAAACTCCTTAGGCCAAAGATAATGTTGCCATGTTTACAAGGCTCTCACAAGCGCATATAGTTCTTTGTCATAGGTTGGGTAATTGAGTGTGGCCCCTCCAAGTTTCTCACTAAACTAGGCTATGGGATTACTTTCCTGCATAAGAACAACACCAATACCAAATCCTGAGGCATCACATTCAATTTCAAAAGTTTTATCGAAGTTAGGAAAAGATAGCACCGGAGAGTGTGTGAGCTTGTCTTTCAAGGTTTGGAATGCCTCCTCTTGCGCCTGCTCCCACTTAAACCCCCACATTATTTTTGATAACTTCAGTGAGTGAAGCTGCTATAGTGCTAAATTCCATGACAAATCTCCGTTAAAACCCATCTAGGCCATGGAAGCTCCTTACTTCCCCAACATTCTTTGGAATTGGCCAGTCCTTAATCGCTTTTATCTTTTCGTCATCAACCTTAATACCATCTGTACTCACAACAAACCTAAGAAGATAAGGTTATCTGTTCCAAAAGTACATTTCTTAAGATTGGCATACAAGGTTTCCCTTCTAAGCACTTCAAAAACCTTTCTGAGGTGTTCTACATGATCATCTAAGGTTCGACTAAAAACTAGAATGTCATCAAAGTACACTACCACAAAATGACCTATGAATTCCCTAAGGACATGGGTCATCAATCTCATGAAGGTACTAGGTTCATTTGTAAAGCCAAAAGGCATTACTAACCACTCATACAAACCTTGTTTAGTTTAAAATGCAGTTTTCCACTCATCACCTTTGATACAAGCCTTGATTCAAGGATGTATGCGCGTGGGCTGTTTGGAGAAGTTAGGTGAGAAACTCGACCTTAGACTTCTTGGATAGGGGGTTTTGGGTTGGTATTCGATGGAAAGGGTGAAGTGAACCACACGAGGGGTGATGAACCTCGTGATAAATCACAAACTTAGAGCTAGGAGGGCTGGTCTCAACTAGGTTCTAAGCGCACAAGTCTCTCTTGAGAGAAAGCTCGTAGGGAAAAAGTTCTACTTTATTAATAATCAAAAAGGTTGTCGAACTACAATGCTGGAAGGAGCCTTATTAATATGCTCGACAGCTTGACCTTCTAGGGTCGACTCAAACAAAGAAAAGGAAAGTTTACAAAAGTGCACAAAAGGAAAAGATACAAAAGTGCATAACCGAAAAAGGACCTATTCCTAAAATGTTCTTGACTCAAAAATGTAAAGCAACTAGATCCTACCCTGCAAAACAGAAAGAGGCATATATTCGAATGTAAACTTACCTTAACTCACCTCACGGCCAAGAAATGGAAGGTGGCCGTCCTTGTGGCATGCACGCGCCTTGCTACTAGTCTTCGACTTGGAGTAGGGTTAGGAATCTTTGGGCCCTGACCTCTCTTGCCACTAAAGCCCAAGTCTCTGATGTTCCTTGTGTTGTTGAGGAGCCTTTGGACTCTAATTTGCTCTTCTGGCCCATTGTCCTTAGCTGCTCTTCCTCTAGAAGCTTGTCGACCCATAAGCTGAATTTGTGGGAGAGTGCTCTTGATCTGCTTCTTGTCATTGCTCCTGGAGGTACCACTGGTTTAGATACTTCCTCTAAGTGCATGTCCTGGAGCTGGTAGCTCATTTGGTCCGAGTCCTCTTGTGTAGAAGTGGAAGTGTGCGTGTACTCGGCTGGATGGGCTGTACCGGCTGGATTGTGCGCGGTACTGGCCGGAATGACTTCAGGACCGGCCAAGTTGATCCCGGAGTCGGCGGTGTCATCAGGGGGACCGCCGGTGTCATTCACGTCCCCACCAAGTGTGCCGGAAGCTTGGGCCTCTCCGCCGGCGATGTTGACCGGTCTGGTCCTATAGGTCGAGGGTCCGGCGGTACTGTCTGGTCCGGCAGGCGCGCCAGATTGTCCTGCTGTCTCGGGCAAGCTTCCTGGTCGGCCAGTCTGGTCTCCTGGCTGGATGTACGACCTGATGTCCTCATCAAAGGGCAAGGTATGTAACCTCATCATAGATGGTGGTTCTTGCACTAATGTTGCTAGTGTGTACATGGTTGATAAGCTAGGTCTAGAGAAGACAAGGCACCCTTGACCGTATAGACTGAGATGGCTCAATGAGAAAGTGGAGCTCAAAATCCATGAGCAAGTAACTGTGCCATTCAGTGTGGGAAGATACCAAGACCAGGTAGTGTGCGACGTGGTGCCAATGCAAGCTGGCCACCTTCTGCTAGGAAGGCCAAGGCAGTTTGACAAGGAGACCAGGCATGATGGCCGAATCAATCTCTACACCTTTGTGCATGACAAGAGAAAGGTCAGCCTAGCTCCTCTCACACCTGCTCAGGTACATGAGTTACAGCAACAAATGAGTAAGGAAAAGAAAATTGTTAAATCAAATTTTCTTATTCAACCAAGTCATGTCCGGAGAGCTTTGGCCTCGAAGGATTTAATGTTGCTAATGGTCTTTAAAGAGATTTTGAGTGTAGAAAAGGAACAGGTAGAGCTACCTCCAGAAGTAGCAGCTCTCCTCAACAAGTTCCAAGATGTATTTCCAGAGGAGATACCAACAGGCTTGCCTCCCCTACGCGGCACAGAGCACCAGATCGACCTCGTGCCCGGAGCAGCCCTGCCTAACTGGCCAGCCTACCGGATGAGTCCAAAGAAGTCTAAGGAACTTGAGAAGCAATTCAAGGAGCTCCTGGAGAAAGGGTATGTAAGCCCATTGTGCAAGCTGCATCACTTGCAAAAAGGCGAAGTCCCGAGTGCACCCTCACGGGTTGTATCTCCCACTGCCCATACCTACACATCCATGGGTGGACATCTAAATGGACTTAGTTCTAGGTCTGCCCAAGATCAACCACAAAGATGAGATCTTTGTAGTGCTGGACAGATTCTCCAAGATGGCACACTTCATTCCGTGTGCCAATGTTAATGATGTCACGCAAACAGCCGAGCTGTTCTTCAGGGAGATAGTACGGCTTCATGTAGTACCAAGGACCATCGTGTCAGACAGGGACACCAAGTTCCTCAGCCATTTCTGGAGGACCCTTTGGAGGAAGCTAGGCACGAAGCTACTCTTTTCTACCACCTGTCATCCTAAAACTGAGGGCCAAACCGAAGTAGTCAACCGGACATTGTCAACTCTTCTCAGGACTACACTAGGGAAGAACCTCAAGACTTGGGTGGAGTGCCTACCATTCATAGAGTTCGCGTAAAACCAAGCCATGCACTCAGCAGTTAAGTAGTCTTCGGCTTCAACCCCCTCACACCATTGGAGCAAACGCCACTGCCACCAGCAGAGATGACCAACCTCAACGGAGCATCCAAGGCGGAGTTGATACAAGCCTCGATTCAAGGCTTGGATGCGCGTGGGCTGTTTGTAGAAGATTAGGTGAGAAACTCAACCTTAGGCTTCTGGATGGGGGTTTTCTGGTTGGTAAAAGATGGAAGGGTGAAGTAAACCACACGAGGGGTGATGAACCTCGTGATAAATCACAAACTTAGAGCTAGGAGGGCTGGTCTCAACTAGGTTCTAAGCGCACAAGTCTCTCTTGAGAGAAAGCTCGTAGGAAAAAAAGTTCTACTTTATTAATAATCAAAAAGGTTGTCGAACTACAATGCTGGAAGGAGCCTTATTAATATGCTCGACAGCTTGACCTTCTAGGGTCGACACAAATAAAGAAAAAGGAAAGTTTACGANCCAAGTTCCTCAGCCACTTCTGGAGGACCCTCTGGAGGAAGCTAGGCACAAAGCTGCTATTTTCTACCACCTGCCATCCTCAAACCGATGGCCAAACTGAAGTAGTCAACAGGACATTGTCGACTCTTCTCAGAACTACACTAGGGAAGAACCTCAAGACTTGGGTGGAGTGCCTGCCATTCATAGAGTTTGCATACAACCGAGCCGTGTACTCAGCAACCAAGAAGACTCCTTTTGAAGTAGTCTACGGCTTCAACCCCCTAACACTTTTGGAGCAAACGCCACTACCACCAGCCGAGATTACCAACCTCAATGGAGCATCCAAGGCGGAGTTCATAAAGAAGATACACCAGAAGGTAGCAGAAAACTTGGAGAAGAGGACCGGGCAGTACGTGACTCATGCCAACAAGGGAAGAAAGGAGATGTTTTTTCAACCAAGCGATTGGGTGTAGCTCCACCTACGGCAGGAGAGGTTCCCCAACCTAAGGAGTTCCAAGCTGGTCCCAAGAGGAGATGGACCATTCAGAGTGCTGGAGAGGATCAACAAAAACGCCTACCGGATTGGGCTTCCAGGTAAGTTTAATGTGTCTAACACATTCAACGTAACTAATTTAGCTCCTTTCCATGCAGATGAATCAGTTTTGAGGTCAAAAACTACTGAAGGGGGAGGGGATTGATACAAGCCTCGATTCAAGGCTTGGATGCGCGTGGGCTGTTTGTAGAAGATTAGGTGAGAAACTCAACCTTAGGCTTCTGGATAGGGGATTTCTGGTTGGTAAACGATGGAAGGGTGAAGTGAACCACACGAGGGGTGATGAACCTCGTGATAAATCACAAACTTAGAGCTAGGAGGGCTGGTCTCAACTAGGTTCTAAGCGCACAAGTCTCTTGAGAGAAAACTTGTAGGGAAAAAGTTCTACTTTATTAATAATCAAAAAGGTTGTCGAACTACAATGCTGGAAGGAGCCTTATTAATATGCTCGACAGCTTGACCTTCTAGGGTCGACACAAATAAAGAAAAAGGAAAGTTTACAAAAGTGCACAAAAGGAAAAGATACAAAAGTGCATAACCGAAAAAGGACCTATTCCTAAAATGTTCTTGACTCAAAAATGTAAAGCAACTAGATCCTACCCTGCAAAACAGAAAGAGGCATATATTCGAATGTAAACTTACCTTAACTCACCTCACGGCCAAGAAATGGAAGGTGGCCGTCCTTGTGGCATGCACGCGCCTTGCTCCTAGTCTTCGACTTGGAGTAGGGTTACAAATCTCTGGGCCTTGACCTCTCTTGCCACTAAAGCCCAAGTCTCTGATGTCCCTTGTGTTGTTGAGAAGCTATTGGACTCTTCCTTGTATTTTTGGCCCATTGTCCTTAGTCGATCTTCTTCTAGAAGCTTGTTGACCCATAGGCTGAATTTGTGGAAGAGCGCCCTTGATCTGCTTCTTGTCATTGCTCCTTGAGGTACTACTGGTGTTGAGACTTCCTCTAAGTGCATTTCCTGGAGCTGGTAGCTCATTTGGTCCGAGTCCTCTTGTGTAGAAGTGGAAGTGCGCGTGTACTCGGCTGAATCGCCTGTACCGGCTGGACTGTGCGCGGTACTGGCCGGAATGACTTCAGGACCGGCCAAGTTGATCCCGGAGTCGGCGGTGTCATCAGGGGGACCGGCGGTGTCATTCACGTCCCCACCAAGTGTGCCGGAAGCTTGGGCCTCTCCGCCGGCGATGTTGACCGGTCTGGTCCTATAGGTCGAGGTCCGGCGGTACTGTCTGGTCCGGCAGGCGCGCCAGATGGTCCTGCTGTCTCGGGCAAGCTTCCTGGTCGGCCAGTCTGGTCTCCTGGCTGGATGTACGACCTGATGTCCTCATCATTCCCTCCCTCTTCAGTAGGTTTTGTCCTCAAAACTGGATCATCTGCATGGAAAGGGGCCAAGTCAGTAACATTGAACGTATTGGACACATTAAACTCACCTGGAAGCTCGATCCGGTAGGCGTTGTTGTTGATCCTCTCGAGCACTCTGAATGGTCCATCTCCTCTTGGTGCTAGCTTGGAACTCCTTAGGTTTGGGAACCTCTCCTGCCGTAGGTGTAGCCACACCCAATCGCCTGGTTGAAAGATCACCTCCTTTCTTCCTTTGTTGGCATGAGTCACGTACTGTCCGGTCCTCTTTTCCAAGTTCTCTGCTACCTTCTGTGTAACCTCCTTATGAACTCTGCTTTGGATGCTCCGTTGAGGTTGGTCATCTCAGCTGGTGGCAGTGGTGTTTGCTCCAATGGGGTGAGAGGGTTGAAACCGTATACCACTTCAAATGGGGTCTTCTTGGTTGCTGAGTGCACGGCTCGGTTGTAGGCGAACTCAATGAATGGCAGGCACTCCACCCAAGTCTTTAGGTTCTTCCCTAGTGTTGTTCTGAGAAGAGTTGATAGGGTCCTGTTGACAACTTCAGTTTGGCCATCGGTTTGAGGATGGCAAGTGGTTGAGAAGAGTAGCTTCGTGCCTAGCTTTCTCCAAAGGGTCCTCCAGAAATGGCTGAGGAACTTGGTGTCCCTATCTGATACGATGGTCCTTGGCACTCCATGAAGCCGTACTATCTCCCTGAAGAACAGCTCAGCTGTTTGTGTGGCATCATTGACATTGGCACATGGAATGAAGTGTGCCATCTTGGAGAATCTGTCCACCACTACAAAGATTGCATCTTTGTGGTTGATCTTGGGCAGACCTAGAACAAAGTCCATTGAGATGTCCACCCATGGATGTGTTGGTATGGGCAGTGGGAGATACAACCCGTGAGGTTGCACTCGGGACTTTGCCTTCTTGCAAGTGGTGCATCTTGCACAATGTGCTTCTACTGTCCTCTTGATGTGTGGCCAGTAGAAGTGCTCCTTGACCACTGCTAGAGTCTTGTCGACACCAAAGTGGCCCATGAGTCCTCCTCCATGAGCTTCTCGGATGATAAGCTCCCTTAGTGATCCCTGTGGTATGCACAGCCTTCTTTCTCGGAACAAAAATCCCTCATGGATGTAGAATTTGCCATGACTCCCTGTGCTACACTCCTTGTAGCTCTCAGCAAGGTCAGGATCATCCTTGTATAGATCCTTGATGTGCTCGAATCCTAGGACTTTTGCCTCCATGGTTGATATCAAGGCAAACCTCCTTGATAGTGCATCGGCTACCACATTGTCTTTGCCCTTCTTGTACTTGATGATGTACGGGAAGGTTTCTATGAACTCCATCCACCTGGCATGTCTCCTCTTGAGATTGGTTTGCCCTCTGAGGTGTTTGAGAGTCTCGTGATCAGTGTGGATCACAAACTCCTTGGACAGCAAGTAATGCTGCCAAGTCTCCAATGCTCGGACAAGGGCATAGAGCTCCTTGTCATAAGTGGGGTAGTTCAGTGAGGCACCACCTAGCTTCTCACTGAAGTATGCCACTGGTCTCCCTCCTTGGGTTAGCACTGCTCCTATGCCTATTCCAGAGGCATCACACTCCACTTCAAACGTCTTGTTGAAGTCGGGAAGGACTAGCACTGGTGCGTGTGTAAGGCTGTCCTTCAAGGCCTGGAATGCCTTCTCCTGAGCTTCTCCCCAGCTGAATCCCACGTTCTTCTTCACTACTGCCGTCAGTGGTGAGGCAATACTGCTGAAGTTGGGCACGAATCTCCTATAGAAGCTGGCCAGTCCGTGGAAGCTCCTTACTTGGCTGATGTTTCCTGGTGTTGGCCATTCTTGTATGGCTCGAATCTTCTCTTCATCAACCTGTAGGCCCTGTGAACTTACAACAAAACCTAAAAAGACAAGCTTATCAGTACAAAAGATGCACTTCTTGAGATTGGCATAAAGCTCTTCTTGTCGAAGGGTTTTAAGTACCATCTCAAGATGTGTGAGGTGTTCCCGTAGGCACTTACTATAAACCAAAATGTCATCAAAGTAAACTACTACGAACTTACTGATGTACGCCCTAAGAACTTGGTTCATAAGGCGCATGAAGGTGCTTGGGGCATTAGTCAAGCCAAATGGCATGACTGTCCACTCGTAGAGCCTTGCTTTGTCTTGAAAGCAGTCTTCCACTCATCACCTTCCTTCATTCTTACCTGGTGGTATCCACTTTTGAGGTCTATCTTGGAGAAGACCGTGGCTCCACTCAGCTCATCTAGCATGTCATCCAGTCGTGGTATTGGATGCCTATACTTGACTGTGATGTTGTTGATTGCTCGGCAGTCCACGCACATGCGCCAAGTTCCATCCTTCTTGGGCACTAGTAGCACTGGTACAGCACATGGACTGAGGCTCTCTCGAACATATCCTTTCTCCAGGAGCTCCTTGACTTGCTTCTCAAGCTCCTTGGACTCCTCTGGACTCATCCGGTAGGCTGGCCGGTTGGGCAGGGCTGCTCCGGGCACTAGATCAATCTGGTGTTCTATGCCACGTAAAGGAGGCAAGCCTGCTGGTATCTCCTCTGGAAATACATCCTGGAATTTGTTGAGGAGTGTTGCTACTTCATGAGGTAGCTCTACCTGTCCCTGTTCTATACTCAACACTTCCTTGAAAACCATTAGTAACATTAAGTCTTTCGAGGCTAAAGCTCTCCGGACATGACTAGGTTGAATAAGAAAGTTAGACTTGACAAGTTTCTTTTCCTTACTCATTTGGAGTTGTAGCTCATGTACTTGGGCAGGTGTAAGAGGAGCTAGGCTGACCTTTCTCTTGTCATGCACGAAGGTGTAGAGATTGGTTCTGCCATCATGCCTGGTCTCTTTGTCAAACTGCAATGGTCTTCCTAGCAGAAGATGGCCAGCTTGCATGGGCACCACGTCGCACACGACTGGTCTTGGTACTTGCCCACACTGAATGGCACAGTGACTTGCTCATGAATCTTGAGCTCCACTTTGTCATCGAGCCATCTCAGTCTATATGGTCGAGGATGCCGTGTCTCTCTAGACCTAGCTTATCAACCATATACGCACTAGCAACGTTAGTGCAAGAACCACCATCTATGATGAGGTTACATACCTTGCCCTTGATGGTGCAACGGCTGTGGAAGATGTTCTCCCTTTGGATGGTCTCTGAAGGATCCACCATTGCACTGAGGATACGTCTAGTGACCAGCACTTCCCCCACATCAGGTACTCAATGTCACCATATTCTCCTTCTGGCTCATAGTCCTCTTCATCTTGGGACTCATATTCTCCTGCCTCCGTAATCAGCATGACTCGGTTGTTTGGGCACTCCCTTGAGATGTGTCCACGTCCCTGCACTTGAAACAAGTTATGTCACGTGATCTTTGAGGGTTAGAAGACTTACCAGGCTCTCTCTGGTCACGGGTGGGTTCAGGAGGCTTGCTCTTGAACCTTGACTCGATCTCTATGCTTTTGCCTTTGTCTACGGTCTTGGGCATGTTGCTTGGTGCCCAAGGTGTCTTAGGCTTGCTGCGGATGTCTTGGCTCTTATGTTTGATGTGCTGCTCAGCTTGCACATATAGGTGGAACAAGTCTTTGAAGTCATTGTAGATTTGCCTTTCCACCTTGCGGCTGATCCTTTCTTGGAGTCCATCCAAGAATTGTGCCATCAATTCTTCTTCATCATCATTGAGCTCCAATCTGTTCCTTAGCTTCTCGAACTCTTCATAGTACTCCTCTACTGATCTGGTACCCTGCTTAAGAGTACGGAAACGACGTTGCAAATCTCTATGAAAGTAAGGTGGAACAAACCTTTGTCGCATGAGGTCTTTCATGTCGACCCAT
This sequence comes from Pugionium dolabratum, assembly GCA_018901945.1. Lineage (NCBI taxonomy): Eukaryota > Viridiplantae > Streptophyta > Magnoliopsida > Brassicales > Brassicaceae > Pugionium > Pugionium dolabratum. Next base: position 8,359 of record JAEVFF010001735.1, on the reverse strand, counting down.
GAGTCTACGGGTCTCATTCTCTTCCTCCTTCTGTCAAATACCTCACGATCCCACCAGATGAGGGCATTGTCCGTGAGTTGTGCTACTGCCATTGAGACTCTCCTAGGTCCTTGTTGGTTGTAGTGATCAAAGATATGATCCATTCGCTTCTCCCAATCTAGGTAAGCCTCGGGGTCTACTTTTCCTGCAAAAGTTGGAGGAGTTAGTTAACATCAGGATGAATTACCCGGTTATAGGTGTGTTCATCTCCATCCTCATGACGTCTAGGAGGCATTCTTGGTCTCTGGTGAAGACCATATGGCTCAAAGCCATCATCTCCTGCCTCTGGTTGCCGTGGAGGTCCTCTCGGCCTATGGTGATAGTTATGAGGTTGTGTGTCCTCATCTCCATCTGGCTGGGGTTCCTCCTGTTCGTGCCGTGTCCTAAGGTACTCAGGACTCTCAGGACGGTCTTGCTCAGCTCTCACGTGCCTTATGGCCTGGAATCTCACCGGTCTTTCCACGCGCTCCAACCTCTCGCCTATGGATGCGAGTTGTGTTTGGAGTGTGGTGAACATGGCCATCATGGCTTCAGCTGCGTCTCTATTCTCTTCTCCCATGTGTGCTACAAAGAAGGAAGATAATTAGGGTGCTCCTAAATTATTAGGAGAGTTTCTTTTTATATGGGATTTGAAAAAAATGCAAAAAGGAAAATCCTAAGGAAAGGAAATTCGAAAAAAAAAGGAAACTTCCTAGACAACTTGTGCTAGCTGTCCAATTTGAATTCTTTTGTGTATTTTCCTATTTTCTTTTCTTTTCTTTTTGTTTTCTTTTTAATTTAACTTAAAACTAATGGAAATATGAATTAAACAAAAAGGAAAACGTGTATGCAATGCAAAAAGTGAATCTAAACCCTAGTGATACACGTAGGAGGCTAGATGCACTCGGTTTGGAGTTTGAGGTTATTTTTTGATTTTTCTTGAATACGACTTAAACTAATGCAAGAACACAAAACAAAACAAGCAAAAGGATAGAAACAACCTGGTTTAGGAGCTTTAAGCTCTGATACCAAAAATGATACAAGCCTTGATTCAAGGATGTATGCGCGTGGGCTGTTTGTAGAAGATTAGGTGAGAAACTCAACCTTAGGCTTCTGGATAGGGGTTTTCTGGTTGGTAAACGATGGAAGGGTGAAGTGAACCACACGAGGGGTGATGAACCTCGTGATAAATCACAAACTTAGAGCTAGGAGGGCTGGTCTCAACTAGGTTCTAAGCGCACAAGATTCTTAGAGAGAAAACTTGTAGGGAAAAAGTTCTACTTTATTAATAATCAAAAAGGTTGTCGAACTACAATGCTGGAAGGAGCCTTATTAATATGCTCGACAGCTTGACCTACTAGGGTCGACTCAAATAAGAAAAAGGAAGTTTACAAAAGTGCACAAAAGGAAAAATACAAAAGTGTATAACCGAAAAAGGACCTATTCCTAAAATGTTCTTGACTCAAAAATGTAAAGCAACTAGATCCTACCCTGCAAAACAGAAAGAGGCATATATTCGAATGTAAACTTACCTTAACTCACCTCACGGCCAAGAAATGGAAGGTGGCCGTCCTTGTGGCATGCACGCGCCTTGCTCCTAGTCTTCGACTTGGAGTAGGGTTAAATATCTTTGGGCCCTGACCTCTCTTGCCACTAAAGCCCAAGTCTCTGATGTTCCTTGTGTTGTTGAGAAGCCTTTGGACTCTAATTTGCTCTTCTGGCCCATTGTCCTTAGCTGCTCTTCCTCTAGAAGCTTGTCGACCCATAAGCTGAATTTGTTGAAGAGTGCTCTTGATCTGCTTCTTGTCATTGCTCCTGGAGGTACCACTGGTGTAGATACTTCCTCTAAGTGCATGTCCTGGAGCTGGTAGCTCATTTTGTCCGAGTCCTCTTGTGTAGAAGTGGAAGTGTGCGTGTACTCGGCTGGATGGCCTGTACCGGCTGGATTGTGCGCGGTACTGGCCGGAATGACTTCAGGACCGGCCAAGTTGATCCCGGAGTCGGCGGTGTCATCAGGGGGACCGGCGGTGTCATTCACGTCCCCACCAAGTGTGCCGGAAGCTTGGGCCTCTCCGCCGGCGATGTTGACCGGTCTGGTCCTATCGGTCGAGGGTCCGGCGGTACTGTCTGGTCCGGCAGGCGCGCCAGATGGTCCTGCTGTCTCGGGCAAGCTTCCTGGTCGGCCAGTCTGGTATCCTGGCTGGATGTACGACCTGATGTCCTCATCAACCTTCTTTCATCCTAATTTGGTGATAACCACTCTTAAGATCTACCTTAGAGAGAAGATGCTAGAACCATGCAATTCAAGGTATAGGATGGCGAAAATTTATAGTGATATTGTTGATGGCTCTGCAATCAACACAATTCTCCAGCTTCCATCCTTTTTTGGGACAAGCAAAACAGGTACAACACACGGGCTCATACTTTAGCGGATATGTCCTTTCTCCATGAGTTCAGTGACTTGCTGTTGAAGCTCCTTGGTCTCCAGGGGGTTGGTTCTGTGGGATGGCTTGTTGGGAAGAGATTCTCCTGTAGAAAGTCAATTTGGTGTTCAATTCGTCGGATTGGTGGTAAGCCTTGCGGTTGCTCCTCCGGAACACATCTTTAAATTCCTGCAAAAAAAGTTGAATTTTGCTAGGAATGTCCTGCATAGATTGGTTAGTATGAAAGCATTCTTTAAGCACAAAGAGTAGGTGTGGAAAGTTACTCCCTGGGTTGGACTTAATCATAAGATTAGTTGGTTGTTTGGCTGGTGGCTTGGTTTGCGGTTTGGCGGTGCTGTCTGCATGGGGTTTTGCTTTTGGGTTCGGATTGGGTTTTTTTTCTTTAAGGCTATCTGATCTAAATGAACCTCTTGTGGGGATAAAGGTACTAAAATATGTTTCTTTTCCTTAAACTCAAATGAGTACCTATTAGTAAACCCATAATGAATAACCCTTCTATCCAATTGCCAAGGTCTACCTAACAAGATGTGACCAGCATCCATGGGTAAAACATCACACAAAACCTCATCTTCATATTTGCCTATGGACAAAGGAACTAGGGCCTGGTTCTCTACTTCTAGCTCACCCTCATCATTAAGCCATTGCAACTTATAGGGTTTAGACCTCTTAATAATCTCAAGTCCGAACTTCTCTACCATAATCTCACTAGCTACATTGGTACAGCTACCTCAATCTATCACTAAGCTACAAACCTTACTCTTAACTAGACAGCAAGTGTGGAATAGGTTCTCTCTTTGCTCATTCTTTTCTGTCCTAGTTTGTAAGTTTAGAGTTCTTCTAGTGAATAAGAGTTGCCCAGCATGGGGCATGTCTACATTTTCTTCCAAGGACTCAGCATCCGAATGGTCATCCTCTGATGCTACCTCACCATTAGCCCTAATAACTATGGTTCTCTTATTGATACGTTCCCTAGAGTAGTGACCAAAGCCCTTACACTTAAAACACTGAATTCCCTAGTTTTGGTGCTAGAACCCATATCCATTCCCTTAAGTTTCGAATCTTCTACCTTAGGTTTAGTGAAAGGCTTGTAATCTTTGCTAGACTTATCCTCCTTAGATTGGCTAAACCTAGTAGAACTAAATCCAGGTTTAGGGTTTTTCCTCTTAAGTTGTTTTTCGAACATGATAGCCTTATGGAGAAGTTCTTCTATTTCGACATATCTATGATTTACCTATTAAGGCCACCCATAAACCTAGCCATAGTGGCTTTACTATCCTCTTGAACATCAGCCCTAAGCAATAAGGTTTCCATCTCCTTAAAGTACTCCTTTACGGTTCGAGATTCTTGAGATAGGTTTCTAAGCTTAAAGTGAAGTTCCCTATGACAGTGGCTAGGTATAAACCTTTTCCTCCTGATTACTTTCATCTGGTTCCACGAATCTATAGGAAAATCCCCAGCCCTTCTCCTAGAAGTAACTAATTGATCCCACGAACTTAAGGCATAATCTTTAAAAGCGGTTGGTGCTACTCTAACCTTACTATCCTGAGTGTATTTGCTACACTCAAAGACTATTTCTATCTTCTTTTCCCATTCTAGATACTCTTCAGGGTCATTGGTTCTATGGAAAGAGGGAATCTTGATTTTAAGACCAGCCAAGGGATCACGAGGATTGGGTTGGTTATTCCTATGCGGTTAGTCATCTCTGGGCCGCCTTCTCCTAGGGTGTTGTGATCTAGATGAGTGACTGTAGTATTGCTCAGTATCAGAAGGTGGCTGGTTTATCCTAAGTCGGTCATTGATCTATCTTTCTATTTCAGCTCTCATGGTTGCCATACTTTTATCCATCATCGCTTTAAAGGAATCAAGGAATTGTTTGTTGGAGTTTGAGGATTCTTCTCCATTATTGCTGGTTCCTACCATGGTACCTGACAAATTCAGACAACTAAACAAGTAAAAGGTTCAAAATAAAACACAGAAACTGACACAACAATTCGCTGAAATAAAGACACAAGAAGAAAGACAAACCCTAGCAAACCATGTTATTCTAGACCCTTTGAACTCTGGTTTTGAAATGGGTGAGTATAACAACTTTAGATTCATTTTGAAACGTTTTTAATTGGTATTACAGGTTCTATTAAGTCTTAAGAACAAGTTTAATTCAGGTTTTAATCTCTAAAATATTCAAACAAAAGGTGATAAACTCGGATTAACAAAAACAATTTCTTAGAACGTCAACGGTGCCGATGAGGTGTTTCACAAGGTTTGTCCTTTAGAAATCGATTCTAAATTATTTTCAAGTTAATTTACAGGTTCTTCAAAGATCTAATATCAAGTTTAAACAAGAAACAAACCCAGAAACATTTTAAAACAAATAGCAAAAAGAAGGCGAAAGGTTACAAAACGTTTTTGCAAGAATACGAAAGGGTGCAAACGGGTATGTAGAGATACAACCTGGTTTGGAGTGGGCTCTGATACCACTTGATGTGACAATTATGAGGATAAAACCCCTGATCAACTCCAAATGGTTGTGGAAGAGTGGATGAATGGATTTAAGTTGCGGAATGGGTGAAACGATGGTGTAACTTGCGGATGTGTGAGCTCTTAAGTGGATGGATCGGAGAACAAGGGGAAATGGATGATACTACTAAAGGATGGTGGAAAATCCTTGGAATATATGCTTGCTCTTTGTGAATGACAAAGGCCAGGCACGGTGGGCAATGGGTGAATCGAATTGAAACTTCCAAGGGTGATGAAGATCTCTTAGTTTTTCGGCTCCTGAGAGCAATGAGAAAGTGTTCTAAAATTCCTTATTCAACATGATGATCAAACGAGTTTAAGAAGGAGATTTTCTATTAAAATGTTTGTATGATTCAGAAAGAAGGATATAAGAGAGTACTTATAGTAGTCTAGGAAATTAAACATGACTCCTAAAATTCTACCAAAACATTAAAGGAAATACTTAGGGAATTACAAAGATAACTAAGACAAAGACTAAGAAGTAAATAATGTTTTGACTTGATTCTTCCTCTCTTATTTCGTGGATGATGAGATAGAATGGGCCTTTATTCACCAAGAGGATGTGGTAAAGTACCTTGGGCTTGCCTCATTAAAAACCTATCATAGAAAACCCATTGAGACAAAACTAAGAATAACAATTGTGGATGGATTAGCACACACTAAACTTGCATGAATGGTGTTGAGAAGGTGCGGTAGTGTTCTCTTAAGTTTGGCTTGCTTGGATCGGGTAATGGGGCCATTGAAGATTTGTAGGCTTTCATCTCCAATATCTGTGGGTTCTAGCTGCTCCTTAGCATCTTTAGTGGCTTCTTCCTCCTCTGGTTCAATCTGCTCCTTAGGTTGTGGTTCCTTGCTGGCCATGCTCACATCAACTCTTGAACTCTTGCACTCTTGAATTCTTCAACTCTTCATTGTGATGTTTGATCTCTTAAGATACGGCACACTAAATTGATTGATAATTCTATAGGAATTTTTGAGAAACACCTGAGTGAGTAACTTGAGAATAAAACACTTAGAGAGAATTAATAGAGAAGCTCTTGTGAGAAATTTTGCTAGTAATCTGTTGTGAGTTTTCTAGGAATACAACCATGTCGTCACACCAAGGAGATAACACTAACAATACGGAGAATTCTGAATCGCAAGGACCCCCAAACCTTTTGATGGAAGCCGTGATAGGAGAGATGCAACGCTTGGTGGAGAATGACTCGTGCATGCCACAAGAACGGCCACCTTCCATTTCTTGGCCGTGAGGTAAGGAAGGTAAGTTTCAATTCAAATATATGCCTCTTTCTGTTTTGCAGGGTAGGATATAGATTGTTTACATTTTTGAGTCAAAAACATTTTAGGAATATGTCCTTTTTCGGTTATGCACTTTTGTATCTTTTCCATTTGTGCACTTTTGTAAACTTTCCTTTTCTTTATTTGAGTCGACCCTAGAAGGTCAAGCTGTCGAGCATATTAATAAGGCTTCTTCCAGCATTGTAGTTCGACAACCTTTTTGATATTAATAAAGTGCGAATTTTCTCTTTACAAGTTTTTCTCTCAAAGAAGCTTGTGCGCTTAGAACCTAGTTGAGACTAGCCCTCCTAGCTCTAAGTTTGTGATTTATCACGAGGTTCATCACCCCTCGTGTGGTTCACTTCATCCTTCCATCTTTTACCAACCAGAAAACCCCCATCCAAAAGCCTAAGGTTGAGTTTCTCATTTAATCATCTCCAAACAGCCCAGGCGCATCCAAGCCTTGAATTGAGGCTTGTATCATTTTGGTATCAGAGCTTAAAGCTCCTAAACCAGGTTGTTTCTATCCTTTAGCTTGTTTTGTTTCTTGTTATTGCATTAGTTTAAGTTCCATTCAAGAAAATCAAAAAAATAACATCTAAATTCATACCGAGTGCATCTAGATACTACGTGCATCACTAGGTTCTAGAATCATTCTTGCATTGCTATATTCGACTTTCCTTTTTGTTAGAATCATATTTTCATTATTTTTAAGTTAAATTAAAAAGAAAAGAAAAAGAAAATAGGAAAAATACCTAAAGGATTCGAATTGGACAGCTAGCAATAGTTGTCAAGAAACTTTCCTTTTTATTCAAATCTTCATATTTTCGAATTTCCAATTCTCAGATTTTTTTCCTTTTTGTATTTTTTCGAATCCCCTTATAAAAGAAAACCCTCCTAATAATTTAGGAGCAGCATAACTTGTCTTCTATCTTTGTAGTACGCAATGGCAGAAGAAAATAAAGAAGCAACCGAAGCCATGATGGCCATGTTCACCACCCACCAAACGCAACTCGCATCCATAGGCGAGAGATTGGAGCGCGTGAAGAGGCCTGTGAGATTCCAGGCCATAAGGCACATGAGAGCTGAGCAAGACCGTCCTGAGGGTCCTGAGCACCTTAGGACACGGCACGAACATGAGGAGCCCCAGCCAGATGGAGATGAGGACACACAACCTCATAACTATCACCATAGGCTGAGAGGACCTCCACGGTAACCAGAGGCAGAAGATGATGGCTTCGAGCCATATGGTCTTCACCAGAGGCAAAGGATGCCTCCTAGACATCATGAGGATGGAGATGAACACGCCTACAATTGGGTAACTCATCCTGATGTTAATCTAACTCCTCCAAGTTTTGCAGGAAAAGTAGACCCCAAGGCTTACCTAGATTGGGAGAGAAGAATGGATCATATCTTTGATCATTACAACCAACCAGGGCCTAGGAGAGTCTCAATGGCAGTGGCACAACTCACGAACAATGCCCTCATCTGGTGGGATCGTGAGGTATCTGACAGAAGGAGGAAAAGAATGAGGCCCATAGACTCATGGGTCGACATGAAGGATGTCATGCGACAAAGGTTTGTTCCACCTTACTTTCATAGGAACTTGCAACGTCGTTTTCGTACTCTTAAGCAGGGTACCAGATCAGTAGAGGAGTACTATGAAGAGTTCGAGAAGCTAAGGAACAGATTGGAGCTCAATGATGATGAAGAAGCATTGATGGCACAATTCTTGGATGGACTCCAAGAAAGAATCAGCCGCAAGGTGTAAAGGCAAATCTACAATGACTTCAAAGACTTGTTCCACCTATCTGTCCAGGCTGAGCAGCACATCAAACGTAAGAGCCAAGACATCCGAAGCAATCCTAAGACGCCTTGGGCACCAAGAAACATTCCCAAGCCCATAGACAAAGGCAAGAGCATAGAGATCGAGTCAAGGTTGAAGAGCAAGCTTCCTGAACCCACCCGTGACCAGAGAGAGCCTGGTAAGTCTTCTAACCCTCAACGATCACGTGACATCACTTGTTTCAAGTGTAGGGGTCGTGGACACATCTCAAGGGAGTGCCCAAACAACCAGGTCATGCTGATTACGGAGGCTGGAG
>JAEVFF010001734.1:0-32967 GCA_018901945.1 Pugionium dolabratum | reverse complement strand
CTTCAACCCATATACTGCCTTCCTAAGTCTTAAAACTTGTCCCAATTTGCAAAGATCTTCAAGGCCTGGTGGTGGAGTCATATACACTTCCTCTTCAAGTTCTCCTTGTAGGAATGCGTTCTGACATCCATTTGCCATAGGTCCCAAGTCAGATTCGTAGCTAGTGAAAGAACAACCCTTACAGTGTGTAGCTTAGCCACCGGTGCAAATGTATCAGTATAGTCCTCTCCATATGTCTGAGTGAAGCCTCTTGCAACTAGACGTGCCTTGTACCTTTCTATGTCCCCATTGCTCTTATACTTGATAGTGAACACCCACTTGGAACTCACAGCCTTCTTGCCTTGGGGAAGTTCTTGTATATCCCATGTATGATTCCTTTCCATAGCTCCCTTCTCATCTCTTACTGCATCTAACCATTCTTTCTTGCTCTCAGCTTCTTCATAAGTCCTTGGAATCTGACTTTGTTCAATCGTTCCAAGGAATGCTTGATGACTAGATGGCAAGAGGTCAAGGGAACAAACAGCTTGTATGGGATGAGCCACGGCCTGGTTGTTGTAGAATACCCTAGTGTTTACCCAATTGGACGGGTCTTTCCTAAGTCTAGTACTCCTCCTTAAATGTTGAACAGGTGGTGCAGCCTCGTCTACAACCGTTTCCTCTTCCATTTGGTGAATAGGTTCCTCTATACCCACTTCCAAGTCGTCTTGTTCTTGATTTTGGGCCATAGCTTCTTCTTGGATTGGAGTTGGTTCTTGAGGTACCACCCCTTGTTCATTCTCTTGGGTATCTTGTGAACTACTTAAGGTTCTTGTTTCTTCGTGTCTTGAATCCTTTGGCAGATCATTTCCCAAATGATTCAAGAGAAAACTCAGACTCGTAGCCAAATCAGACGGTGACCTTGAGAGATCCTTCAATCCTTCCAAATCTTTCTGATCATAATAGCTTTGTTCTTCTATGAACTTGACATCTCTAGACACATATGTCCTGTTGTTGCTCGGATCATAGCACTTATAACCCTTTTGTGTTGTCGAATATCCAAGGAACATACACTTGATGCTCTTTGTCTCCAACTTGTTTCTTAGATCACCTGGAACATACACAAAGCACACACACCCAAATACACGTAAATGATCAATGGAAGGTTTAGTTTTATTGAGTACCTCAAATGGGGATATATCTTGCAAGACTTTGGTTGAAATCCGATTGATGAGGTAGCAAGCAACCAAGACTGCATCTCCCCAAAAACTTTTAGAAACATTGGTATGAAACATCATGGATCTTGCTACTTCCATTAAGTGTCGGTTCTTCCTTTCAGCAACTCCATTTTGTTGTGGTGTGTGTGGACAGCTAGTTTGATGTAGTATTCCATGTTTGTTTAGATGAGCTTTGAATCTTTGACTTGTGTATTCCCCTCCATTATCTGATCTTAACATTTTGATCTTTGCATTGAATTGATTAGTAACATAATTATGAAAGTTTATAAATGCCTCATAAACCCTATCTTTAGATGGAAGTAATGTAACCCATGTATATTTCGATTTCTCATCTATAAAGGTCACCAAGTATTTATTCCTATCTCTAGACATGTAAGGTGAGGTCCAAACATCGGAATGTACTAAATCAAAGCAATGCTCATAAATTGTAGACGATTTAGGGAAACAACACGACAATGTTTGCCAAGGATACAAGCCTCACAAACTGAGTGATCATAAGCGACATTAGGAATTATTAAGCTTAAAGCACGAGCATGAGGATGTCCTAATCTAGCCTGCCATAAGACATCTTTATTAGCAAAAACACAGGATTTGAAAGCTAAGGAATCCAAATTGCTTGGAGGGTTTTCAAGAACATAGAGCTCATCTTGAGTTACACCACCCCCAAGTATCTTACCACTCTTAATATCCTGAAAGTAAACATTGTTAGGCCCAAATGTAACATTGCAATTGAGGTCTTTAGTAGCCTTTTTGACAGAAACTAGATTAGACTTAAATTTAGGTACAAAGAATGCATTAGTTTCTTTGTCAAATAGTCTTAATTTTTCGGTTCCTTCAATTGGAATACCCTTACCATCAGCTATAGTTACTTGTCCTAGACATGGTTCAATGTTCTTAAACAACCTAGCATTGCTAATCATATGGTGAGAAGCACCTGAATCCACTACCAACTTATGATCTGGTTTATCAAGCGATTTATGGGAGTAGAGTGTGATACCGGAGAGTTTTGAGGCATAGCCTTGATGAGATCCTCCAAGTCACTCTTCTTAACATACTCCATGGATACATTCATAGCTAGCTCCCCTCCTTGGTTGGATGAACTTGCCGGTTCAGTCGCAACCATTTGAGAGATGTTAGCCTTTGAATCCTTGAACCGTATTGGCTTGAGATGAGGATGAAGTATCCAGCACTTGTCCTTGATGTGGCCATTCCTCTTACAATGCTCACACATCACACTCTTCCTATCCTCTTGCTTAAACACGCTTTTGTTGGCCATGACTATTTCTCCTTTACCACCAAACAAACCAATGTTGCCTTGCTCCTTTTGAATCCGTGAGCACACCTCTTCGAAATCAGGGAGTTTTGGCTCTCTCAGGATGGACTTAATCACATCCTTAAAGGCTGGATTTAGGTTGAGAGCCCAAATATCTTGTCTTGTTCCTTCCTTTCATTAAGCACCTTTGGATCCATAGAACTTGGTCTCAACATGTCAAGCTCGGACCATGTTGACTGGAACTTGCCCAGGAATTTTGTGAACTCCATATCCTCTTTGTGTAGATCATTGAGAGCCTTCTTAACCTCATACACACGGCTGAGGTTTGAAACATCCCCATACACCCTCTTGAGAGTGTCCCAAAGAGACTTGGCAGTTTCACAATGTGAATAAGCTTCAAGAATGGATGGATCCAATGAATTTTGGAGGAATCCAAGGACTGATTGATCTTCTTGGAACCACCTAGCTTCTTCTTTTCTTGTTTCCTCATCCTTCTTCTCCTTTGGATCATCTATAGATGGAGTATTATCCTCCAAGATGTGATTCCAAAGTCCTTTGCCACAAATGGTTGTCTTGATGGTTCTTGACCATAATGTATAGTTCAAGCCTTTGAGAACTACTGCTATCACCGTAGGTTTCAGGCTGGAACTGATTTGAACTGTATCCTCCATTGTTAGGCTTTGAAGAGCTCAAAGGAAGCAGCTTTTATGGTTGAATAAAACTGTGAGTTTTTAGTTTAAAGGCTGAGAGAGTTTTGACAGAATTTTAGATTAGAAACTGAGAGATTTAAGTAGAAAATATAAGAAAATGATCTTATTCTCTGATACCATGAAAGAATATTGAGATTAGGGAGGAGAAATGTGAAGAATTGAATCCAGAAACTCAAAGAAAAGCATGAGAAAATGAGAAAATGTCTTAGACTTCTGGAGAAGAATCTCCTAAGAGTATATTCATACAATGAGTCTTTACAGCCCTTTTATAGAGGATTTACAATGTGAACACAAAAGAAAACGAATTCAAACTTGTGGATGAGTTTGAATAGAGGAGCAGCCTGTCAACAACCAATGAGAAGAGAGGAGACAGCATGGGCATGACTGTTTGGTGTGGTTGCCAAGACTGTGTGCAGCATGGGCATGACTGTTTGGTGTGGTTGCCAAGACTATGTGCAGCATGGGCATGACGTTTTTCACCTTGATTCTTCTCCCAAGGTAGCTATTTAACCATTTCAACCATGTGGTTAATAATAACCCATCCTTTTTCATTTCCCTTGTTATTCAAACTGAATTTTCATGCTCACACTTGCCTTGTAGGTCAAGATAGGTCTTATTTGATTTTCCTATGTCAATATGGTCCACATAAGTACTGCTCGCATCAAGAAGTTCGGTTGGTTGGAAACATCGAATGCTTCAACACCATTTTCCACAACATTTTTAACTCATGAATTAGTGGCTATAAGAAAATATCAAGCGATCACTTAGGATGCTCTGGACTTGGGATGAAAATTGTTAGAAACAAAAACTCTCGTTTCATGCACAACGAAGGAGACAAATTATAAGGTTTCATGATAACTGGCCACAACGAGTATTGCCTCCCATGCTTCCAAAAGGGTTGAATCCATCTGTAGATAACCCGAGGTATGCATTCCTAGACTCATATGCAAAATTAGGATAAATCTCTTTAAAATGTTTCCATGCTTTTGCATCCGAGGGATACACAATTTCTCCATTCAAATTATGTTCTACATGTCATATCAGAGGCTTTGCCATGTGTTCAGATTGATATAACATCTTTAACCTCTCTGTTAATGGCAAATACCATATCCGTTTATGCGGAATAGGTACTCTGCCGCTTGTCTCTTGCAATCAAGGTTTATGAAAAAATCGGCACTTCATGCGGTTTTCATCATTTCTCCAATAGATCATGTAGTTGTCAATACATATATCGATCATCTGATACGGCAATCCAAGACCAGCTACAAGTTTTTGAACCTCGTAATATGAAGTAGGTGCAATATTATCTTCAGGTAATATATCTCTAACAAAATCAGCTATCGCATTCACACAATCTTCAGCCAAGTTGAAATCTGTCTTTATCGTCATCAACCTCCTTGTAGTAGATAAAAGCGATAATCCATCTCTACATCTTTTATACAAAGACTGCTTGGATGCATCTAACATATCAAAAAATTTCCGGGCTTCCAAATTAGGTTTCTCTATTCTACTCATATCTTCAATGTATGATGCTCTTTGTTCACGAAACGCATCATTCACCATATGAACAGTACCTCCCTTTTGTATCAACTTCTGATGCTGGTTCCTTTACCCTAACATTAGTACTATCTCATCTTTTTGAAGTACTAGCATAATATTGCATCGTTGCATCAGTTTCTCCATGTGAATACCAAATTTTGTAACCCGGCATAAATCCAGTTCTATACAAATGATTACATACTTCTCTAACAGAGATTAATCTATGATTTCGACATTTAATACACTGACAATACATTTTACCGTATTCCGATGTTATACTATTATTTGATTCAAATGTCATGAACTCTTCAACACCTTGCGCAAATTCATCCGACAATTCCCTCGTTGTTGAATCATACCATGGTTTATCTATCCAATATTGAAAATAATCATATAAACCTGAAGAAGACATTTTGTTAAGATTTTTTGTTCTGGTGAAATTGTGAAGTAGTAGAGCGTATTTATTGAAAATTATAAGATTATCATGAACTTTTAACAAATAATTACGAATTTTTAACAAATAATTACGAATTTTTAACAAATTATTACGAATTTTTAACAAATTATTACGAATTTTTAACAAATTATTACGAATTTTTAAAATATAATTACAATATTTTAATAGATTATTCTTAAGAATATTCTAATATCCGACGTAATTCTGATGGTTGCCGACCACTTTCAGATATTTCCGATGACCAACCAAAGACCATCGACGTTTACATATCGGCCAAACTAACAATTGCCAAAAATAGGAATTCCTCGGAAAGTCATCGGAACTACCGACGGTTTTCCAATGATATTTAGATTAATTTATGTAAAAAATACTTAAGTGGAATCAGCCCACCGATATATTCCCGAGAGATTTCAGACGGCTACTAAAAACCACATTCCGTTGGGAAATAGTCGGAAAGAAACCAATGGTTTTGATTTTGTCGATAATTTCTGACGGTTTTGAGAGGATATCCCGACACCTACGTTGTCTTCGGAAACCGGACGAATGTCCATAAGGTTTTACCATCGATTTCCTGATGGTAGTGCAAACGTCGGGATTTACCGACGGAACACCGATGAAATTCCTTCGCTCGTATTCCATTGGAAAACCATCGCATAGGCATCGGAAAATTCCGACGGTTTTATTTCCGTCAGAAATACCATCGGAAAAATTAATGTTTTCTTGTACTGTAAAAGAACAATAAACATAGGTCTTCACATCACAAAAACTACATCAATGAATATATCGGCCTATAGCGACATTGATTGCGCAGGATACATGGAGACAAGACAGTCTACAACATGTTTTTGCACTCTTCTTGATCGAATCTTATTTCTTGGTTGGCAATACGTCAAGCCATAGTTTCTCGATCTTCCACAGAGGAAGAGTGTAGAGCCCTTGCTGCCAAACCTCAAGAAATTACTCTGATTTCATTTCTCCTCCGTGATCTTGGTATTCAACAGCTACAACCAACTCAACTCCGTTGTGACAACTTGTCTGCCGTTTATCTTAGCGCAAATCCGGCACTAGACAATTGTTCCAAACATTTCGATATGGATTACCACTATATCAGAGAACAAGCCGCTCTCATTCTCATTGAAACAACTCACATTCTTGCTGAGCTTCAACTCGCTGACATATTCACAAAACCATTGCCAAAAGAACCATTTCCAGCTCTACGAAGCAATCTCGGTGTCGAAGAATCTACTCCAAGATTGCCGGGGGAGAGGGGGATGTTAGTGACACCAGAGGAAAAATCCTGACACTCCAAGTCTTCGGCAGCCTCAGCCCATCATTCAACAAACTCCTCAACTCACAATTCAATAAAATCAAGCCTACAAGATGAACCCAAAGCAAGGAGGCAAAACAATAGTACAAAACTTGCAACTTCTGCAACAGTACCAAAGAAGGACAACATCACGAAGGAGAGAATGTTGCAACGTCTGAATCACCTGCAATAACATAACCAATTTGATGCCTTTTACTCCCTCGAAGAAGACAAACAATGTGAACTACAATAAATTTAAGTCTAGTTAATTCTCTTGTTCTCTATATAGACAATCGTGTAGCTCCATCTTGAAAGTTAAGAAAACTATATTCAAAGTTCAAAGTCTCTTCTTCGTCTTTAACAAAAACGTCCTCATTTTATGGAGGAATAATTAACTGATTTTTGTATGTCTTGAAACCACTCCTTCTCAAGACAATTATGTCATAATCCCTGTCCAGTTCTCATAGACTTCAGCAAGGCTACCTGGTTGTGTAAAGAAGCGTCTCTAAACCGAGTAATTTGTGTCATTTTGTAATAAAACTATAACTCATGATTTCCCCAATCAGGGCACACTTCCTACGAATCTGAGCCACCAAAAAGCCTAGTATAATATCAACAGTTCCTAGTTTTAGCAGAATAAAATATATAGAGAAATTATCCACAATGATCCACATTCATCATATAATCATTCAGATAATACCGTGTTATACACGATTACTAGAATGATTCGAAACTCTGGTTAAAAGTCATGTAAACATGGTAACACAACTTATTTACAATTATGCCTTTATATTTTGAAAAACAAAATTCAGTTATTTCGTCTACAGTCGTGTCTTTTCAGTTTGTTGATGTCTTTTCAGCTTTAATAAATATTTTTGAAACTCTACACCATTTGCGACTTCCACTTTTCAAAACCCAAAACTCTTTCACCATTCTCGGTGAAATTTTCGTGTTTTCTCCATGTTTTTCCGTATTTATCCATGTTCGTGTTTATTCTTGGTGACTTCCGATGTCTCTTTGTTCCGTTGTTTCTTCCGTTGCGTTTCGCCATTTTTGTGTTTGTTTCAAAGTTTTATTTTCGATTTTTTCCGTCGCAGCTACGTTGTCTCTTCCATCTCTACACTTTTCGTCTACTATCTTTGGTATATTTTTCATATTTTCTGTAATGCATTGCGTAAAAATTGTTTATTGACATAAACCGACGAAACAATCGATATCAAAACCCTATTCTCTTTCGTTTTTTGATATATACATCGTTTGTTTTAGATTTTGTGAAACTTTGATACGGAATCCGGTAAGTTTTCATTCATTTAGATTCAAATACAGTTTTTGAATTTGTAGCGTATATGCGTTGACAAATTTATATTGAGGTAGTGACAGACTTATTTGGTCGTATGAAATTTTATGGTAGGCTTTTTTATCTAGATGGAAGATTTATTTTTCCATTGGCGGAAAACTTATATGTCTTTGGTGTGAAATTTATTTTAATATTACTATTGAATATAGGTAGTAGATATAACCGTTTTGTTGGCAGATTTACTATTTCTAACAGCATATTTAATCGATATTTCATAAATTTTTGGTGGCAATTTTATGTATATTTGATGGCAGACTTATTTTTTTATGATAGATTTATTTATAAATGATGGTAGATTTATTTTCTCATATTACTGTTGAATATTGGCAGAAGATTTAACTGATATTTTTGGCAGATTTACGGAATTTCTTGAACAGGTTTATTAAAACATAATAGCTGATTAAAATAGCTTTTGTGGTAAACTTATTAAAGATAATGTTGGCAGAAGATTTTACTAAAGATAGTGATGGCAGACTTATGTGTATATGATGGCAAACTTATTTTTAACTGTTGGCAGACTTAGTTTTCAAATTTTTTTGTTAGGTATGCAGACTTCAATGAAGAAGAATTATCCTATGCGCCTTAATCCAGAGGATAAAACCTATATATAAAACCAGAGTATGAATCAGAACTGTTTTTTCTCTAACTTACAAATGATAGAAGAAGCGGTTGGTACTAATGTTTGGACTTTCTTGAGAAATTCATCAACTAGTGTTTTTACCAAGCTTAAAGAAGCAAATTACATTTGGTTTGCAAAGGTTGTCCACTACTTTCTAACACATCAGTTGGCAATTGAGGGAAGAAATGCAATATGGTCTTTGATAATTGGTCTTCCTATTAGGTTCTCTCTATATGAATTTGTACAAATCACGGGTCTAAACTGCGATGAAATTGTTTCAGATGATTTGGATGTTGACCATAGAGAGTTTTGAGAAGATTTTAATGTTTCGAGTGTTAAAGGACCTAGTCTTACCCTTGTGCAATAGGTGTTGGACGAATGCAAGAATTGGAGTTTTGAGAAGGGGAGAATGATAGGCTGCCTTGCCATTTTATATGTTGGAGTCTATGACATTCTCCTAAGAGCAGAATTCTTTTGAATACTGCTAAAAGAATTATTGATGCAGAGAGGTTTGAAATTTATTCTTGGGATCGTGTTGCTTTTGCAAGTTTGCTAGAGTTTGTTAAAAGGATTGTCTTCGATGTAAAAAAGACGTACACTATACATGGATGTGTTCATGCTTTGCTCATTTGGACGTACGAATCAGTTCCAGGATTGGGAGAGTTGTATGGAAATTGTAAGAAAATAAATGAAGTTCCTCTTCTTTGTTGGGGTGGATCCCGTAAAAGATTTTATTTTGATGACTTTATAGATGACGAAAAGAAAGCTCGCAATGAGGTACGTGTGAGACATTTAATCCCAAAACCAGAAAAAGATAGTTATCCCAAATGGGACAATGAAGAACAAGACTTAAAGCTCAACAATTTGATCATGGATATACTGCATATTAAATTGTGACCATATTAAAATAACTTTGTCACAACTACCAAAAATCTGTCATCATATTAAAATAAATCTGTCATAACTACGGAAAAATTGTCACAATATTAAATTAAATATGCCATATTTACAACAAAACTACCACCATATTAGAATAAATCAGCCACATCTACAATAAAAGTGTCATCGTATATATTAAAATAAATATGTCAAAGCTACAAAAAAAATTATCACCAACTATAAATTAATTGTCAACATATTTACAAACCTTGATACCAATCTCATATGCAATGCATCAGTAATATGACATGGCAAAATTTTAGAACCAACACCACCTACAAAATCTTTATACAAAGCACCACATATTTCAGGAGTTGCTTGTCGTGTACGTCATGAACGCTCTGTAACAAAACATGTATGGTTTGAAATGAGCTGTCGAATTGTAAATTGTGGCGCGTTTCCAATTGGTGTAGCTCTTACTCTCCAACTACAGTTTTTCACCCAATATTTAACAATTAAAATCATTGGGGTTGATTTATGTACATATGTATAACCGATAAAATCTTCAATCTAGTAACTAATGCATCTTTTTCTCATGTATTTGTCCTACAGCAAGATTCAATGACGCCAACTCTATCAAGTTAGCATTACCACTTTGTTCTTCTTTAATACCACTTTTTGATACTCTTTTCTTAGGCGGTAATTTTGGAATCTCATCCTCTTCATTTTGCAAAGGCCTTCCGTAAACACTAAAGTCTTCATCTTCAGAGGTTGCTCCATCAAAATCATCACACTAGTCAAATCGATACTCCTCATATTCATCGTCTTCACATGGTGAAACCAGTTCAATAGTTGGTTCTTCGCCATGTTGATCTTCGCCAACCTCCTTACGTTCCTTGTGCCGATCTTTGTAGTTAAAAAAATATCGTCGGCACGTTGAATTGACAGAATATCAACTTTTGTTTACTCTTTCTCTCTAACCTCCACACATAAACGAATTGCCTCGGTTTTCATCATACCCAAAAACCCATGTAGTTTAGTTGTAGCTTCCCTAACATCTTCTTCGGAAACATGCAAGTTAATTGAATATCACATTCATTTCTATCAACTTCGTATTCTTCATAAACCATCATCAAGACATTTTCAAAACGTGTCTTAGCATTTGCTGATAGAATTTTACACCTTTTCTTGTTATCGATATTGAAGACCACCAATTTTTCTCGAAAATCCATTCACCACAAAAAAAAAATTATGTCCTCCATCGAGAAAATTGATATAGAAAGAACTTGTTTCGAGAATGAATGTGAAGAAAATGAGTAAAAATTTAATAAGTCTATCATCGAACTGATTAAAAAGTTTGTTATGGAATGTTATAATCCAAAAGTATGTTATCAAATGTAAAATCGAAAAAAGTTAGTTTAGTCCTAATTAAATTTGTTGGTTTGTGTAAAAAAAAACAAATTGCCGCAACGGGCAAATTTAATGAAAATTTGTTTTGTCGTTACAAAAAATCTGGCAAGTCACAAATGTTATTCTAGTAGTTATTTTGTAAATCTTCTTTGATAGCAGATTTGATGTAAATCAGCCATAACATGAATAAATCTCCGAGGTCGCGTTTCCAAAAATCGGTCCAGCTCCCAGCATAAGTCTACCACATACTTGATAAATCTGCCGTAATTGCAAATAAAATTGTTGCAGACTTATTAAGTCTGTCGCAGACCTATAAAAACTGCGAAAGATTTAATAAAACTGTCGTAAACTTAATATGTTCGTGGCAGATTTTATAAAGTCTGCCACTGTTACGTAAAAACTGCGGCAAATTTTCTTTGGCAGAGTTATTCTGATGCCCTTCAATTTCTATGACATTTTTGTAATAACATCGACTTTTTCGCTGACGTGTCAAAAACTCCCAGAGAATAATAATGATATTTTGCGTAATTATGCTTTTTGTAACAACTGCGGTACACTTGGTATCCAAAATATTTTAGTTATTAACAAAACATTAGGATCAAAATAATTATTAATTTGAATTTCGTATTATTCTAATAATTTTCAGTAAAGTATATAATAACTTTGGTGCTTGAATGACTATTGAAACCTCCTTAGAAACTCCAATTCCTGGATTGTAATACTGTTCCTTAAAATCAGTTGAATTGTTAGTTTTCAACTGGATTTAGATGGGTTTTGCTAAAAACAGATGGAGCAGTGAAACTATGAGTGGCTCCACTATCTAATACAAACGCTAATTCCGTTTTGTCAATCGATCTCATCATTTTCATCATAGTTAGTGAAGAAATACCCAAAAAGAGCTTAAAGAAAATTCCATCAGTTCAGTTATCACTGTCTCTTCATTTTCGTCCACCAATTCCACATCACAACCATTAATCATAGCCAAAACCCTAGGAATCACAGGAACGCCAATTACATGTGATCTCTCCTGTACGTGTTACTGAAACGTTTTTGCAACCAAAACATTTTGGGGATGGCTCGGAAACGTTCCTGCATCATTTCCATATAATGGAGATATTACGACCGTTTCTAAAATGATTTTGACATGTTTCAGTATTTAATTTTATGGTTAATGTTAGATTAATTATGACTAATGTGTTATAAATTATATTTTATAAAACAAATTAAAAAAAAGATGAAAAAAACCAAGTTTTGTGATTTAGGTAGATATAAATTTAATTATATGTAAATTGTGAGATTTTTGAACTTTGCAATCAGCTAGATGAACCGATTTTGAAAAATAATTTATTCATTGATTAACTTATTTTTCTTTAATTAGATATTGAACTTCAACTTTATTACGGTATTACTTTTTAGTTATTACTTTTTCTTATAATTTTTTGTCATATAATTTCTTATCTAACTAAATTTCTTATATTACGTTATAATTTCTTACAATTTAGGTAGATTTAGTTAGCAGTGTTTCGGAAATTTTCCAAACAAACTATGTTAGCTAGATCAACTATAGAGTCTGAGTTTATAGCTCTAGATAAAGCTGTTGAACAAGCTGAATGGCTTCAAAAAATTTTGTAAGATATTCCTATGTGGAAAAAACCAATGCCAACAATAAGTATATACTATGTCAATCAAATATAGCTTGCGCACTATAACAATCTTTATACTAGTAAATTTTGTCATATAAGAAGATGTCATAAAACTATTAGACACTTAATCTCAAGTGGTGTAATTACGGTAGACTATATCAAATTGACTGACAATATATCAGATCCATTTACTAAAAATTTAAGTCGAGATCAAGTCGTCACTAGTGATCCAAGACATAATTATTGGAAAGCTATACCTATAGTAGTGAACTACCTGTGTTATAATAAAGATTATGGATTGCACTATGATAGAGAAGCAATATTATTGGAATGGTATAGTGCTGCAAACTAGATTTCCATTTCCAAAAACTCAAAATCCATGAGTGGATACATCTTTACACTAGGCAATGGAACAATGTCATGGAAATCTTCCAAACAAACTTTGTTAGCCAAATAAAAAATGGAGTCTAAATTTATAGCTTTAGAAAAGTTACAACAGAATCATAATGGATTTCAAAAAAATCTGATATCCCGGTGTGGGAAAACCAGTAACAACAATGCGTATACTCTTTGATAGTCAATCGACTATAGCTCACGAATTGAACAATCTCTATAATGGTAAATCTGTCATATAAGACGATGACATAAAACCATTAGAAAATTGATCTCAAGTGGTGTAATTACGGTAGATAATGTCAAATCGATTGAAAACTTAGCGGATCCATTTACTGAAGGTTTAACTCGAGATCAAGTCGTACAATCATCAAGAAGAATGAATTTAACGATTATAACATAAGAAAAAGTTTTATGGAAATCTCACCTTTGTAACTAGAGATCCCAAGATGTAGGTTCAAAAGGAGAATTAAATCAATCTGAATATGAGAAAGCATTGTGATACTCGCGTTTATACCTAATTTCTAAGGTGATAAACAGTGTTGTTACATGTATGAGACAAGGTTAAACGTTAGCTTATCATTGTTCTAATGGAGTACAACAAGATATTCTTTTTGAAAATCCTATGGCATATCACCTAATGAGTGTGAGATGAGACCGTTTTTAGGAGAAATGAAGGAAAGTTTATATTCTCCAAGTTCACTCATGATTAACCAGGTACGTCCAATACTAAAATGGACACAATAGAGAACTTAGTTATACGATAAATGAAACTATGTTATACCTGTTGTATTGATTTACATCAAAGTGTGGATGGTTTAAGACATCATGTTCACCTACTGGTCGAATAAAGCCGAAAAATATTAATAATGAGTGGTTCAAAGCTCAAAAAGCTACTTACTTAGATATAGTGAATTTTGTTTATACTCTTGAAACTCATTCCGTCTATTATATAGAAAATGTCTTGCCAAAAGAGCCCATCGTGTCAGTCAAATTTGCATATGTTTACAGTCATTTCTATTTATGTAGGGGATTATTGGAACACAGTTTTGCAAGTTCAATTTAAACTTTATTTCCAAAATTTGATTGAAAACTTTTTTGATATGTAAATGATAAATAAGCCATTGATTTCATGAGAAAGCCATGAGGTTGTTGGCTAAATGTTAATAAGCCATGAGGTTGTTGGCTAAATGTTAATAAGCCATGAGGTTGTTGGCTAAATGTTAATAAGAACGTAACAGGTTATCTCACCTTAGAAACTTTGAGAGAAATCTCTTACTATATAAAAGGGAGAGCTTATATATAAGTTCTAAATTCTTGGACAGAGAGGAGAGATACCAAAGCACACGTGCGCACCGCCGCCACTAGGCCGGGCACGGACTCGGGCTCGAGCTCAGACTTGGATTTTGGATTTTTGTGAAAGACCGTAGACCCAATAAGATTCTTTTTAGACCAAAATTTTTTAAAAATTTATTGGTCCAAAACCAAGTCAAAGATCATACCGGATTTGGTGCCACCATTTTCTCTTCTCCATGCGTCCACTTCCCACGTTTCGTGGATTGCGAAACCGCTTTTCTAAGGCTATGTAAAATAGCATTTGTCCCTCATTCACACACATGAATAACGTACAAGTTTCACGCTTCTATTATTCTCTAAGACAAAAAAAGTTCCACAATCTCTCTTCTTTTCATCTTATTTGGAAAGTAAGTTTCGACGGTATAACATAGATATCTAAGTTTATAGGTTTGATAATCTGGTATTGCAATTATATCCTCAATACAGTTGTATCTTGGGATCCATATATAATCTCGTTAAATCGCCATATTCAGGAGATTTAATGAATTAAGGAAAGAGTTCAAATCTTAACTATGAGTATTCATTTTTTCCTTAATCAGTTTTTAATCGTTTTATTCGGTCAAATACTATCTTAATCGAAGTTTTTATATCCCGTTTTTCGTGATTCTACACTGCCATGAGATAAGTATTCAATACTTAACAATGTAAACATAACAGAGATGATTTCACTTATATACCTCTAATGCTTAGTGGTTTAATTGATGATTCAGTCGCATCCTTTACATCTAGTCATGCAGAATTACCTCAAATCCTTTTTAAGATAAACTAACATGGTCAGGACCACTACCACCACCGGCACCACCGGTCTAGATGACCCACCGGCCACTCTTTACCGGCCAACCGATGATCTTGGCGAAGTCTTAAAAAAATGGCTATTAGCCATGGAAATGATCAACTAGATCACGGTAAATCTTCTGCATCAACTTGAAATTCAAGTGCCCTAACACCTTTTGTAGACTTAGACTGCCCAAAACTTCACGACGGCCACATTAGGCAAGGAAGGATCGGAACAATGCATGAGGACCAGAAGCTTCAAACAAGAGATTCAGAACAGGAAGAGCTTCAAAATCATGACCATAAGGCATCAAATGAAAACCTAGAAGATCTTAGAGCCAAAACACCAAGACTCAAAAAATGTTATACACCTAGAACACACAAAATCAACACATGGTGCATCTACACGACCATTTGCGAGTAAAGGTAGGGTATGGTCTTTATATTACATTTTTCAGGTTCAAAGGACTCTTAAAACGGCTCAACATGGCTTAAAATTCAAATATAGGCGCCTCTACAAAAGCTCAACACACATGTACATAGTTTCCTTTTCTAAGATTATGCACTTTTTCAATTGTTGTAATGTTGAGATTTTATTTTTGTGTGTGTTTTCTTTTTGCACTTTGTTTCAACCAATAGGTCAAAGTTGAAAAACCATTATATAAGGTTCTCCTATAAGCTTGTAACATTAATTTTTTTTATTAATAAAGATATAATTTTCTTTTTTACAAAAAAAACCGTTTGGGTTTAACTTTGAGTGCGCCGCCGCCTCTTAGCTTGAAATTATTGTGATTTATTCTTTTTGGTGCTCCTCACCTCCCCTAACAATGCTCCTGTCTTGATCCGAGAGAGAGAGAGAGAGAGAGAGAGAGAGAGAGAGAGAGAGAGAGAGAGAGAGAGAAGAGAGAGAGAGAAAAAGAGAGAGAGAGAGAGGCTGTGAACTCGTTACATCTCCATAAGCTATCCAACCGTCTGTATCGAGAGAGACTGACCAACAACTCGTGTGTCTGTCAGTCTTACCACTTTAAGACTATTAAATTATATTACATCTTTGGTATCAGAGCTTAAAGCTCTTATTGCTAAGTTTGCTTATATTTTATTTGTTTCATTCAGTTCATTAGGTAGTTAGTCGAATAGTTCTACTGAACTAGTTTAGCCACCTTAAAAAAAACATAAAAACATAAGTTTGCATCTTGTTCTAATTGTAGATCTCATACTTAATCATCCATCATCATTTCATTATTATTTTTTCCTAAGATAATCGCAAAAAAAAAGTAGAGTGAAAAAAATAAGTAGTAGGGGAGAAAGAAAATACGAATAGAATTACAATCTATACAAAAGGAAAACTTCAAAACATCAAAAAAAAATTTCTTTCATATTTCCTTTTATCCTCTTACCTTGTCGACAAAGCATTAGTATTTTAGTAAGATTTTCCAATTCTCTCACTTTAACATATTAGCATAATTAGATTAGTTAAAAACGCAAGAAAAACCAAAAAGATAGTAGACTCCCAATCGCATATTTCAACTTGCATATTTCCATTTTGTTGTTCACACCTTGCTGAGAAAGGTACTTGTTTAAGTTTTGTAGCAAACATAATGGGTGAAAAAAACGAAGTATCCCAAGATGTCGTGCTCCAAATTAAATACTTGAGAGAATAAATGAGGAGCTTTGGATTTCGATTTGAACGATTGGAGCAGCCGTACCTATGAGCATCTGAGAGGCAATGTCAAGGCCAAGAGGACTTCTGGCCAATAGGTGAAAATGGGGTCTCCCTTTTGAAGAACAAGACTTCTACCATGAGCATATGACGCCCCAGTAGCCTCAACATCCTAGGAGGCATGAGTCAATCCGAGCGCCTCGGATTAGAGACTATTAGCCACGATCAGGTAACTTGGAGGTTAAAATAGCATCTTCTACTTTTACAGGAAAGCGAGACCCATAGGCCTACATGGATTAGAAGAGACGTCTAGAGTACATTTCGAGTGCTATAATTACAATAAGCACAATAAGGCTGTCCTAGTAGCTGCCCAACTTACTGAGAATGCTTTAGCTTGGTGCGATCGCAAAAGGAGAAGGAAAAGATATGTCTTCGTGAAGAATTGGGCCAACTAAAGTGTCTTCTTAGATTAAGGTATGTCTCGTAAGATTATGGTAGAGAGTTAAAAAAAGATTTAGAAAGTTGGTGCAGGGTTCCCAAACAGTAGATGAATACTTTGAGGAGTTTGATAAACTCATGAACTCACTTGAGCTAGAGAAGTCTAAAGAATCTTTGATGGGACAATTGATTTATGGTTTTCAAGAGTGTGTTGCTAAAAAAATGGAACGAGTTAGATACAAGAACTTGATGAGTTGTTGCACTTTGCAATGAAAGTAGAGCAACAAATCAAATGCAAGAATACCATGAACACCTGACCAAGGACCAACCATGGGCAACAACCGGCACATAGACAAGGTCAAGGCCATAGAAGTTGAGTCTCAGCTCAAAGGCAATGTGTCGAGCCTTCTATGATACCCCAGCCAGAACAAGGTAAATATCCCAACTTTAATCAAGCTAGGACCCGTGAAATCACATGTTCTAAGGGCCAGGGCCGAGGGCACATGGCTCGAGACTGCCCAAACCGCAAGTGATGATTATCACTCCGAATGGTGAGTATGAGTTACAAGACGAGCAGATGAAGAGCCAAATGGCCTAGAAGATAACATGGGGGCACCCTGACATAAGAGAACTCTTAATGACCAGGAGGATACTAAGTGTTTTAGTACAACCCGAAGAGAAGGTCCAAATAGAGAATCTCTTCCACACCCGATGCACCATCAAGGATAAGGTATGTAATCTTGTAGATCTTGTGTTAATGTTGCTGGTAATTACATGGTGGACATATTAGGGCTTGAGAAGATCAAGCAATCAAGGCCATACAAGGTGCAATGGCTTAATGACACTACAAAGCTAAAGGTAACCGAGCAAGTGAATGTGCCCTTTAGTACTATGGAAAAATACCAAGACAAGGTACTCTGTAATCTGATGCCTATGCAAGCTAGAAACCTATTGTTTGGTCGACCATGGCAGTTGGATCGTGCCACAATCCATAATGGCCGAACAAACTACTGCTCATTTACCCACAATGACCGTAAGTACAATGTAGCACTCTTAAGCCCTTCGGAGGCACATGACCTTCAAACTAGGATGAGAACGTAGGCCAAGGTAAGTAAATCTAACCTTCTAATCACACCTAGTGCCGCATATAAAGCTATAAGTGCCAATGGCACAATTCTAAAAGAGTGTCTAAGTGTAGTGTTCAAAGAAAAGGAGCTACTAGCTCAATTCAATGCCGTGTTGGAGAAGTAAAAGGATGTATTTCCATAGGAAATGGAAATACTAGCTTGTTTTCCCCCTGTCAGAAGCATAGAGAAGCAAATAGACCTTGTGCCCGGAGAAATCCTTCCGAACAAGCCGGCATATCGCATGAACCCTCAAAAATCCAAAAAATTGGAGAAATAAGTGCAAAACCTCATGGACAAAGGTTATATCTATTACAGTTTCAGTCCTTGTGTTATGCATGTGCTACTAGTCCTAAAGAAAGATGGCACTTAGGGATGTGTATAGACACTATCGTGCCATCAACAACATCACCATCAAGTATCGACAACTTATTCCTCATGACATGCTAAAAAATTTGAGTGGAACCAATATCTTCTCTAAGATGGATCTCAAAAGTGGCTATGATCAAGGCCTTTATGAATCGCTAGTCATTCCCTTCGCCCTAACCAATGCCCCAAACACCTTCATACCATGAATCAAGTTCTTAGGTTTGTCATAAGTCAATTTGTTGTTATTTATTTTGTTGAAATTTTAATTTATCATAGGAGTTTGGATGAACATGTTGCTCATCTAGAACAAGTGACAAGCACACTTCGAAAGGAAGACATTTATGTCAATCTTAAGAAGTGCATCTTTTGTACTATCAAGGTTGTCTTTTTAGGTTTTAATAAATGAACAGAGACAATAAGTTGATGAAGAGAAGATCAAGACCATTAAGGATTGGTCGACCCCTATATCTATAAGCCATGTCCAGAGCTTTCATGGCATGTCTGTTTTTTAGAGGAGGTTTGTAAGGGATTTTAGCACCTTGACAGCACTCCTTATTGTCGTGATCAAGAAGAATGTGATATTTACATTGGGAGATGCCCAAAAAAATTTGTTCAATACCTTGAAGGACAGGCTGACCCAAACTTTTGTCTTAGCACTTTCAAATTTTTGATGAGATATTCGAGGTGGAGTGTGATGCTTTTGAATTGGGATTTGGTGCTGTCTTACACCAAAGAGAAAAGTTAGTAGCTTTCTTCAGTGAAAAATTGAGTGGGATCATTCAACTATCCAATTTATGATAAAGAGCTATACGCTTTGGCGAAAGCCTTGGAAACGTGGCTTAGATACACATGGATCATGAGAATAAAGCACATTCAAAGACAAAAATCACTCAAGAGGAGAGGGGAAACTTTGATGTTGACAAAACATTAACCGTGGTGATGGAGCATTTCTATTGGTCTCATCTCAAGAAAGATATGGAGAGGTTTTGTGCTCGGTGCATCACAGGCTACAAAGACAAATCCAGGTTACTTCCTCACGGTTTATATTTACCATTGCATATACCTAACACCCTTTGTGTAGATATTTCCATGGATTTTGTATTAGGGTTGTCCAAGATCCGACAAAAAGATGCAATCTTTGTGGTGGTACAACGATTATCTAAGATGGTACATTTCATACCACTGATGCCACTGAAACAGTTGACCTCTTCTTCAAAGAAGTGGTACACCTATACCAAAAACCATAGTATCGGGCCGAGACACTATGTTCCTTAATAAATTTTGGAATACACTATGGAAGAACCTTGACAGAAAGCTACTGTTTTCAACAACTTTCCATCCTCAAACTGATGGACAAACTGAGGTAGTCAATAGGACACTCTCCACCCTATTAAGAGCCACAATTGG
This sequence comes from Pugionium dolabratum, assembly GCA_018901945.1. Taxonomy (NCBI): domain Eukaryota; kingdom Viridiplantae; phylum Streptophyta; class Magnoliopsida; order Brassicales; family Brassicaceae; genus Pugionium; species Pugionium dolabratum. The sequence continues at coordinate 13,039 of JAEVFF010001734.1, read as the reverse complement.
TAACAATATGAACAATTGGTTAGATTGTATACCATTTGTAGAATACAACCGCGCTACTCACTCGGCCACTAAACTATCACCATTTGAGATAGTCGATAGCTTTAACCATTTGTCTCCAATAGACCTTGTACCAATTCCACATATAGATCAGGTAAATCAAGATGACCTTAGCTAAGGACAACTGATCTGAAAGTTGCATATGAAGGCCAACGAGAGCATTGAGAAAAACTCCAAAAAGTACAAGAAGATGGATGATAAATATTAAGCTTTTAAATATTAATAAAGATAAAACTTTATATTCTATTAAGAAACCGTACGAGTTCAACTTTTAGTGTGCCGCTGCCTCTTAACTTGATTTTCCTGTTTATACCCTCTTTGTTGTGCACCTCAGATCCCCAACACTGTCTTGTATTGATCTCACGAGGGAGAGCAACTGCCAAACTCGTTAGATCTCCAAAACCTATCCAACCGACCGTACCAAAAGAAAGTGACCACTTACTCGTGTCTCAGTTACCCTTGCCACTTTTAAGACCCTATAATATTTCTTACATCAGTATTTCACCATGCCTTACCTCTTTCAAACCTCATACACTTTTGTTTCCATTGTCACATGTTCAAAAATGTCATGAAAAAGCGAAATATTGTTCTAAAGATCTCATAAAAACTTTGTTGAGTGATATATTGTCAAAGTCAAAACTTTGCAAATCATTGGGATTCACAATTCAGTATAAGAAAACTTGAGGAATTCCAATACAATTTTTGTAGAAACTTATCCGGTAGAAATTTCCGACAAAAACTAATAAATTTCCGACAAAAACTAATAAATTTCCGACAAAAACTAATAAATTTCCGACAAAAACTAATAAATTTTCGACAAAAACTAATAAATTTTCGACAAAAACTAATAAATTTTCGACAAAAACTAATAAATTTTCGACAAAAACTAATAAATTTCCGACAAAAACTAATAAATTTCTGACAAAAACTAATAAATTTCCGACAAAAACTAATAAATTTCCGACAAAAACTAATAAGTTTCCGACAAAAACTAATAAGTTTCCGACAAAAACTAATAAGTTTCCGACAAAAACTAATAAATTTCCGACAAAACTAATAAATTTCCGACAAAAACTAATAAATTTCCGACAAAAACTAATAATTTTCTGATAAAAACTAATAAATTTCCTGACAAAAAAAAAATTTCTGACAAAATCAGATAAATTTCCTCTGTTTTGAAACCCTCGAAATCATCCATTGAAATTTGTAGTGATTCAAATATATAATTTTCTTTCACCCTTTCACAAAAAACTGAGAAATAATAAAAAGAAATAAAATAGTAGTTTGAGTCTCATGGCACATACAAATCTAAAGGAAAGACAAATAAATCTAGTGGAGATATGTTGTTACTCGCGACGATTGCCAAAAAACACCCAAAGTATAGATACTGAAGAGATATGCATTGAAGAACTTGTTGGGAACTATGGACATCAATAGGTTCATTTTCTCTTGCGGTTTTCATAATATTTTGCATCATTTATAGTGTCTCCTAAACCAAAATACATTCCTCATTAGTACAATAATGATTTCATTCCTATCACCTTCTACCCTGAATGATACTATTTAATGAGAAAACTCACATGGATTCAATGAATGTAGAGAGTGAATGAACTTGAAGTTTAGATTTTTGATATTCCAAGGTTCTGATTATGGGCAAGGCTCTCGAAGGTCGTGTTTGATTTTTTTACACAAAAAACACATTTCCATCACTGATTAGATAAATACAATAGAGCAAAGGTCATGATGGTATATGTTGTGAAAGTGTTGAAGTTAACTTTGTTACATGTGGATTAGAGGTCAAAGTTTTTAAGCATATGATTTCAAAGATATGTAGGTTCCTATGTATTCAAACCTCTTTTCCAACTTTACTTATATTTTGCTTTATTACAACAAATAGTTATGTCGGGGAATGTTGTTTAAAGTGATTTTTAATGTTTTTAATCAAAAATATATATTGGGCGATTTGCAAAAATGTTCTAAAACATTTGTGTAATTGCAAGTTTAATCTTTTTAAACTTATTTTTGCAAAACTAATTTTGTATTTTTTTTATCTTTCAACAATAATTCTATTTACAATTTTTGCCATTACGTTATAATTAATTTAAAAATATATATACAAAACGACCATTATAAACAACCTTTTCAAAAATATTATGAAAATATCATCTTTTTCATTGCACACAAGCACCATTGTCATAGTTGTTAGGAGCTCTTAATGTCATTGATACACCTACCATTTAGCTATATTTTTTTATCAAATCTCATTCATCTCAACGTCTTTCATTTTCTCTTACATTTTCTTCTAATTTCTCTTCTCACACTATCTTCAAAAGTTTCCAACTTCGCAAAATATCATCACTATCCGTTAAAACAAGCTTCTAGAAGTCTATATCGATCATCTTTGAAGTCGCTCAGCTTAAAAATCAAGACTAAAGTTAGTTTTTGTGTTTTGGCTATGATTTTCTTGTTCTAAATCACATACTTCTTGAGAAGTTTGCTTTGTATTTCATTATCAAAGCAGACTTCTCGATAAATCTGCTTTGTCAATAAAAAAACCGTTTTTATAATAAAAAGGTTAGCTTTCTCCAATTGACTATGAATTTTTTCCAAAGCAGACTTTTCGGTAAGTATGGTTTGATCGGAATAAATCTCGCAAATTTCTCGAGAAATCTCATTTGGTGACAAAAAAAATTTAGTTTTCTGCAATTGACCATAAATTTTTTCCAAAGTAGACTTCTCGAAAAGTCAGCTTTGATCGAAATAAATCTCGCAAACTTCTAGAGAAGTCTCCTTAAGTGACAAAAAGGTTACGTTTTTAGATCTCTTGACTTCCTTTTCAGATCTACAACAAGAAAAAATTAGAAATAAGATAAGAATATATAGGAAAAAAATTAATAAAACAACATAAACAACAAAAATTTCCAAAACTTAAAAAGTAGTAAAAGTAACAAACTTACGTTTTTAGATCTTAAGACTTCATTTTCCAGATCTACAACAATAGAAGATGAGAAAGAATATTAGAAAACTAAAAAAAAGATTTAAATAATAAAATATTCCAAAATCACAAAGACAAAACCATATAAACAAAAAACTTACTTTTTTTTATATCTCATGATTTTTTTCCAAATCTACAAAATAACAAAATGAGAAAGAACATAAGAAGAAAAGAAGAAGAAAGGGGAGGTAAAGAGAAAAGAAGAGAAGATTTACCTTGTATTAATTTTTTAAAGGATGGAGGCTCCCACTTTTCTTTTGAAATAAAATTATGGTAAAATTTTAGGGTTATCTTCTTTATATACGGAGAGTAAAATTTGGTTAGATTAAAATTATGAATTTGATTATGTTAAACTTAAATTATGATTTTTTCAATTTCCAATTTGTGCAGACTTTCCGAGAAATCTGCTTTGTATATGAAATACAAAGCAGACGTCCCGAGAAATCTGTTTTGTATATGAAATACAAAGCACACTTCATGAGAAGTCTGCTTTACAACAAAAATACAAATCAGACTTTCCGACAAGTCTGTTTTGTACATGTCAGTAAGGTTAAATTGATATTATCGTTCCAAAGCAGATTTCCCGAGAAATCTGCTTTCTAAATTTTGGTAAGGTTAAACTGAAATTTCATTTTGGTGAAATTCCTGGTTTTTGCAAACTTCTGGGGAAGTCTGCTTTGATATGATACCGGTTGTTTAAATTTTGGTTTGTGCACACTTCTCGAGAAGTCTACATAATCATAAACTCTAAATTTAAGGAAACCGGTTTAGTTGAATTTAATTTCTGGTTTGTGTAGAATTTTCGGGAAGTATGTTTTGTTAAATCTACGACAGACATCTCGAGAAGTATGCATAACCCGAAATCCTAAATAAAAATTTTCACTAAATATGCAAAATTTTTGTTAAAAATGGATATGAATATACTAAAGATATGTAAGTAATGCAAAACTCAAACAATTTTTTGTTAAAAATTTATAAATCTAAATTTTCAATCTTATCACATGATATTTTCTAACATGAATTTACTACACAAACATCAACTATTAATCCACAATAAATAACAACAAAAACTAGCAAACATTTGATACCATTAGATCGTATCCAATCTTCTTATTTTTTAATTCATTATAACTTTTATTTGCTTTTGATATGTATATAAATTTTGTTAATAACAATTTTTAAATTTTTTTTACATATTTCATGATTTTTATTTGATTTAGTTAATTTATTTACAAAGCAGAGTTCTCAAGAAGTCTGCTTTGGTAAACATAAACAAAGCAGACTTCCCGAGACGTCTGCTATGTATTTGGTTGACAAAACAGACTTCTCAAGAAATTTGCGAGATTTTTTAGTATTTTGTAGGGGTTAAACTTGCATTTAGAAACAAGTTTTAGCTGGGGTATTAATTGTAATGGGATGGAACTACAACGTGTTTCCCAGAACTTGAATACTGAAGACGAACTTGGAATCCGCTGCTCTTTAGGTTGAACAAGTTGTTCTTTTAGCTATCCAATTTTCTCACCAGTCCAGCTCTTACTTGCCTGAATGCTTCATCAATGGAGACCGAATCTGGAAAATAGTTAGAAGCGGAGGACCTGAAACCCTCATCATATCTCTTCATTGTTCTTTTCCAACACCGAATCAAATCCGATTGAGAATTGGTATTATCCAAATCAACAACATCCGGTTTCAAGTGAACATCCCAAGTCTCTGTTTGACCATTTTGTCCGTGTCTCGATGAATAATCTGAATGAGATTCTTCTTCTCTTGAACAAGAGTTGAAAGAAGTTTCTTTGGCTGTATCTTTCACGGATTTATCTGACACTGAATTTGCTTCACGGTCCTTGTTTTTGGCACTACATACAAATCAAGACAAACAAACAAGGATTTATTTCCGTCAACTACACAAACTTATGCGACTAAACCTATTTTCACCCGTACTTTTTGGGTTTTCTTTTAACTACATAAACTATTTTTTTCTTTCATAAATTACACAAATTTCATAAATTATTCTAATTGTAGAAATTTTATTAATGTTTACACATTAAATAATTACTAAATCTGGTTCTAATTCGAAAATTTAGTTTTAACTTGGGTTTATTTTGAAATTAAAATCAGTTTTTTGAAGTAAAATAAGGTTTAATAATAATTTAACATGTAAATATTAACATAATTTCTGTAATTTGAATAATTTATTAAGTTTATGTAGTTTATAGAAGAAAAACACAATTTATGTAACTTATAAAAGATACAAAAAGTACTGGTGGAAATAGGTTTATTCGCATAAATTTGTGTAGTTGACGGAAGTGAATCCAACAAACAAACAAAAACTTTTAGGCTCAGAAAAATAATTACCCCTTATACCCAAACGACGTTATCGAAATCAAAAACCAGAATCAGAAACTATGAGTGGTTAAAACATCAAAACATGAACTAATCTCGAAATTATCATTTTTTGTTCGAACTTTCTCTATGTAAAGTGAAGACAAAAAGGGAAACTAACCGCAAAAAACAGTTCCACAACCACCGCACATGAAAAAGGAACAACCTTTAGGCTTTGGTAAGAGATTTTCGCATTTGGGACAACGAACCAGCCTTACTTTGACCGTCGACTCGGGCCATTAAACCACAATAAAATTATTTACAACAACAATAGAACAAAATTACTTAACAACCAATATAAGAAGAATATCCAAGAAGACAACTTCTTATTGAAGAAAAGAAGAGCTTTTTGCCTTTTATTGATAGGCTTTTTAGGTCTCTAGAGAGATGAAGAAGATGGAATCTAAGAAGAAGCTCTGCATCTATTCTACACTCCTTTGTACAGCTTAGGCTTTGAATGTTATCTCAATTCCAAATTACAATATTTGATTTTGTTCTCCATAAATATCAAAGAAAAGACTGTCAAAGTGAACTAATAATCCTTTTTATTATGGGTGGGAAAATATACAAAGTGGACCATTTCTTAAATTTGTTTTCTTCTTCTTTTTTTAATCCACGTAAGGAATAAAATTTAAAGATTACCTCCCTTACTTTTTTGATAACTTGATTAGAAATCTCGACTAGAGCACTCTTCGTTTGTCTACCGCAGCGTCTGCGGCAGCGACTTGCGACCTGCGGTCAGACGCTGTGGTTAGACGCTGCAATATTGTTGTTCGTTTGATCGCCACAGGTTGTCGTCGCAGGTTGTATCACAATTGTTTGATCGCAAACGCTATAATTTCGTAGCGATTAAAATTTTTGACCGCAGCGTTTGACCGCAGGAACCTGCGGCGGTCAAACGAACAACGTTTGGCCGCATGACGCAGCCGCAGATTCCTGTGGCTACGAAACGAACAGCCCTTATTTAGAAATTTTACTTAGCTGAGGATCTAATAGTTTTAAAAAAGCACGTATTAACTGAAACGTAATTAACATATATACATTATTTTTTTAGTTAAAATGAGTGTTTTGTAAATTTCTTACCCTTATGGATTAGTTTTACCAAAATTTTTTTATAAGAATTAAACTTATATTTAGAGATAAGATTTAGATCGTTTTTAACGATTCTCCCATATATATTTTGGGCACTTAATGGCTATTTTTAGTGTTTTGTAGATTTAGAATCTTTTAATGGATAGTTGGGACCAAAAAGATGTACACTGCATATTTTGGAAATTATACAACTTCAGACGTAAATTTTTTGCATGAGATAGAAAGATTTTCTACTAATGGTCATGCTCAAACCTTGCTACAAAATAGACTTAGATGCTTGTTGGAGAATATATGAAGAATTTAGTTTTTTTGTTGAATAAATTTTGACCAAGTTTCTCGTCACAGTTGTTGCTCTGTTTCTGTTAGTTTGCTCTGTTTTTCTGCAATAAGTTTCGGATATTTGAGTTGCTTGTAATTGGCTATTTAAAGCCTTTGACTTTCAATAATGAGAACAAGTTTTCAGTTCAGTTCAAATAGCTCATACTTTCTACAAATTAGTATCAGAACTATTACTGAACTTCAAAAACTAAAGCCACAGCTTTAAAACCAAAGTATCAACAAAATGGGAGATGATAAAATGAAGCTACCACAATTTGATGGCCACTTTGGAATCATTAGAGGGAAATTATGGAAAACTTTTTTAGAGTAAAAAGTCTATGGAGCTTGATCGAGATCGGATTTAAAGAACCTGCAACAACAGTACTTCTATCGCCACAACAAAGAGAACAACTAGATAATGCTAAAACTAATTATCACAAGGTGAAACATTATCTGTATCAATCTATCAATAGAACAACGTTTGAAAAAATTCTAAACAGAAGAAGATCCAAACACATATGAGACTCAATGAAAAGACAATATGGAGGAAGTGATCTAGTGAAGAAATCTCTACTGCAGAAGTCAAAGTTTTTAAGCATATGATTTCAAAGATATGTAGGTTCCTATGTATTCAAACCTCTTTTCCAACTTTACTTATATTTTGCTTTATGACAACAAATAGTTATGTCGGGGAATGTTGTTTAAAGTGATTTTAATGTTTTTAATCGAAAATATATATTGGGCGATTTGCAAAAATGTTCTAAAACATTTGTGTAATTGCAAGTTTAATCTTTTTAAACTTATTTTTGCAAAACTAATTTTATATTTTTTTTATCTTTCAACAATAATTCTATTTACAATTTTTACCATTACGTTATAATTAATTTAAAAATATATATACAAAACGACCATTATAAACAACCTTTTCAAAAATATTATGAAAATATCATCTTTTTTATTGCACACAAGCACCATTGTCATAGTTGTTAAGAGCTCTTAATGTCATTGATACACCCACTATTTAGCTATATTTTTTCATCAAATCTCATTCATCTCAACGTCTTTTATTTTCTCTTACATTTTCTTCTAATTTCTCTCCTCACACTATCTTCAAAAGCTTCCAACTTCGCAAAATATCATCACTATCCGTTAAAACAAGCTTCTAGAAGTCTATATCGATCATCTTTGAAGTCGTTCAGCTTAAAAATCAAGATCTAAAGTTAGTTTTTGTGTTTTGGCTATGATTTTCTTGTTCCAAATCACATACTTCTTGAGAAGTTTGCTTTGTATTTCATTATCAAAGCAGACTTCTCGATAAATCTGCTTTGTCAATAAAAAAACCGTTTTTATGATAAAAAGGTTAGCTTTCTCCAATTGACTATGAATTTTTTCCAAAGCAGACTTTTCGGTAAGTATGGTTTGATCGGAATAAATCTCGCAAATTTCTCGAGAAATCTCATTTGGTGACAAAAAATTTAGTTTTCTGCAATTGACCATAAATCTTTTCCAAAGTAGACTTCTCGAAAAGTCAGCTTTGATCGAAATAAATCTCGCAAACTTCTCGAGAAGTCTCCTTAAGTGACAAAAAGGTTATGTTTTTAGATCTCTTGACTTCCTTTTCAGATCTACAACAAGAGAAAATTAGAAATAAGATAAGAATATATAGGAAAAAAATTAATAAAATAACATAAACAACAAAAATTTCCAAAACTTAAAAAGTAGTAAAAGTAACAAACTTACGTTTTTAGATCTTTCGACTTCATTTTCCAGATCTACAACAATAGAAGATGAGAAAGAATATTAGAAAACTAAAAAAAGATTTAAACAATAAAAATATTCCAAAACCACAAAGACAAAACCATATAAACAAAAAACTTACTTTTTTATATCTCATGATTTTTTTCCAAATCTACAAAATAACAAAATGAGAAAGAACATGAGAAGAAAAGAAGAAGAAAGGGGAGGTAAAGAGAAAAGAAGAGAAAATTTACCTTGTATTAATTTTTTAAAGGATGGAGGCTCCCACTTTTCTTTTGAAATAAAATTATAGTAAAATTTTAGGGTTATCTTCTTTATATACGGAGAGTAAAATTCGGTTAGGTTAAAATTATGAATTTGATTATGTTAAACTTAAATTATGATTTTTTTTAATTTCTGATTTGTGCAGATTTCCCGAGAAATCTGCTTTGTATATGAAATACAAAGCAGACGTTCCGAGAAATCTGTTTTGTATATGAAATACAAAGCACACTTCATGAAAAGTCTGCTTTACAACAAAAATACAAATCAGACTTTCCGACAAGTCTGTTTTGTACATGTCGGTAAAGTTAAATTGAAATTATGGTTTGGTGAAATTTTTAGTTTAACCAAAGCGAATTTCCAAAACAGATTTCCCAAGAAGTCTGCTTTGTATTATCGTTCCAAAGCAGATTTCCCGAGAAATCTGCTTTCTAAATTTTGGTAAGGTTAAACTGAAATTCCGTTTTGGTGAAATTCCTGGTTTTTGCAAACTTCTGGGGAAGTCTGCTTTGATATGATACCGGTTGTTTAAATTTTGGTTTGTGCACACTTCTCGAGAAGTCTACATAATCATAAACTCTAAATTTAAGGAAACCGGTTTAGTTGAATTTAATTTTTGGTTTGTGTAGAATTTTCGGGAAGTATGTTTTGTTAAATCTATGACAGACATCTCGAGAAGTATGCATAACCCGAAATCCTAAATAAAAATTTTCACTAAATATGCAAAATTTTTTTGTTAAAAATGGATATGAATATACTAAAGATATGTAAGTAATGCAAAACTCAAACAATTTTTTGTTAAAAATTTATAAATCTAAATTTTCAATCTTATCACATGATATTTTCTAACATGAATTTACTACACAAACATCAACTATTAATCCACAACAAATAACAACAAAAACTAGTAAACATTTGATACCATTAGATCGTATCCAATCTTCTTATTTTTTAATTCATTATAACTTTTATTTGTTTTTGATATGTATATAAATTTTGTTAATAACAATTTTTAAATTTTTTTTACATATTTCATGATTTTTGTTTGATTTAGTTAATTTATTTACAAAGCAGAGTTCTCAAGAAGTCTGCTTTGGTAAACAGAAACAAAGCAGACTTCCCGAGACGTCTGCTATGTATTTGGTTGACAAAACAGATTTCTCAAGAAATTTGCAAGCTTTTTTAGTATTTTGTAGGGGTTAAACTTGCATTTAGAAACAAGTTTTAGCTGTGGTATTAATTGTAATGGGATGGAACTACAACGTGTTTCTCAGAACTTGGAAACCGTAGTGGAGCCTTTTTGAATACTGAAGACGAACTTGGAATCCGCTGCTCTTTAGGTTGAACAAGCTGTTCTTTTAGCTATCCAATTTTCTCACCAGTCCAGCTCTTACTTGCCTGAATGCTTCATCAATGGAGACAGAATCTGGAAAATAGTTAGAAGCGGAGGACCTGAAACCCTCATCATATCTCTTCATTGTTTTCTTTTCCTCCACCGAATCAAATCCGATTGAGAATTGGTATTATCCAAATCAACAACATCCGGTTTCAAGTGAACATCCCAAGTCTCTGTTTGACCATTTTGTTCGTGTCTCGATGAATAATCTGAATGAGATTCTTCTTCTCTTGAACAAGAGTTGAAAGAAGTTTCTTTGGCTGTATCTTTCACGGATTTATCTGACACTGAATTTGCTTCACGGTCCTTGTTTTTGGCACTACATACAAATCAAGACAAACAAACAAGGATTTATTTCCGTCAACTACACAAACTTATGCGACTAAACCTATTTTCACCCGTACTTTTTGGGTTTTCTTTTAACTACATAAACTATATTTTTCTTTCATAAATTACATAAATTTCATAAATTATTTTAATTGCAGAAATTTTATTAATGTTTACACGTTAAATAACTACAAATCTGATTCTAATTCGAAAATCTAGTTTTAACTTAGATTTATTTTGAAATTAAAATCAGATTTTCGAAATAAAATAAGATTTAATAACAATTTAACGTATAAACATTAACGGAATTTCTGTAATTTGAATAATTTATAAAGTTTATGTAGTTTACGGAAGAAAAACACAGTTTATGTAACTTATAAAAGACACAAAAAGTACGGGTGGAAATAGATTTATTCGCATAGATTCGTGTAGTTGACCGAAGTCAATCCAACAAACAAACAAAAACTTTTAGGCTCAAAAAAATAATTACCCATTATACCCAAACGACGTTATCGAAATCAAAAACCAGAATCAGAAACTATGAGTGGTTAAAACATCAAAACACGAACTAATCTCGAAATTATCATTTTTTTTTCGAACTTTCTCTATGTAAAGTGAAGACAAAAACGGAAACTAACCGCAAAAAACAGTTCCACAACCACCGCACATGAAAAAGGAACAACCTTTAGGCTCGGGTAAGAGATTTTCGCATTTGGGACAACGAACCAGCCTTACTTTGACCGTCGACTCGGCCATTAAACCACAATAAAATTATTTACAACAACAATAGAACAAAATTACTTAACAACCAATATAAGAAGAATATCCAAGAAGACAACTTCTTATTGAAGAAAAGAAGACTTTTTGCCTTTTATTGATAGGCTTTTTAGGTCTCTAGAGAGATGAAGAAGATGGAATCTAAGAAGAAGCTCTGCATCTATTCTACACTCCTTTGTACCGCTTAGGCTTTGAATGTTATCTCAATTCCAAATTACAATATTTGATTTTGTTCTCCACAAATATCAAAGAAAAGACTGTCAAAGTGAACTAATAATCCTTTTTATTATGGGTGGGAAAATATACAAAGTGGGCCATTTCTTAAATTTGTTTTCTTCTTCTTTTTTTAATCCACGTAAGGAATAAAATTTAAAGATTACCTCCCTTACTTTTTTAATAACTTGATTAGAAATCTCGACTAGAGCGCTCTTCGTTTGTCTACCGCAGCGTCTGCGGCAGCGATTTGCGACCTGCGGTCAGACGCTGCGGTTAGACACAGCAATATTGTTATTCGTTTGATCGCCACAGGTTGTCGTCGCAGGTTGTATCGCAATTATTTGATCGCAAACGCTATAATTTCGTAGCGATTAAAATTTTTGACCACAATGTTTGACCGCAGGAACCTGCGGCGGTCAAACGAACAACGTTTGGCCGCATGACGCAGCCGCAGATTCCTGTGGCTATGAAACGAACAACCCTTATTTAGAAATTTTACTTAGCTGAGGATCTAATAGTTTTAAAAAAACACGTATTAACTGAAACGTAATTAACATTTATACATTATTTTTTCTTAGTTAAAATGAGTGTTTTGTAATTTTCTTACCTTTATGGATTAGTTTTACAAGAATTTTTTTATAGGAATTAAACTTATATTTAGAGATAAGATTTAGATCGTTTTTAACTATTCTCCCATATATATTTTGGGCACTTAATGGCTATTTTTAGTGTTTTGTAGATTTAGAATCTTTTAAAGAAGTCGGGATAGTTGGGACCAAAAAGATGTACACTGCATATTTTGGAAATTATACAACTTCAGACGTAAATTTTTTGCATGAGATAGAAAGATTTTCTACTAATGGTCATGCTCAAACCTTGCTACAAAATAGACGTAGATGCTTGTTGGAGAATAAATGAAGAATTTAGTTTTTTTGTTTTTGAATAAATTTTGACCAAGTTTCTCGTCACAGTTGTTGCTCTGTTTCTGTTAGTTTGCTCTGTTTTTCTGCAATAAGTTTCGGATATTTGAGTTGCTTGTAATTGGCTATTTAAAGCCTTTGACTTTCAATAATGAGAACAAGTTTTCAGTTCAGTTCCAAACAGCTCATATTTCTACAAATTAGTATCAGAACTGAACTTCGAAAACTAAAGCCACAGCTTTAAAACCAAAGTATCAGCAAAATGGGAGATGATAAAATGAAGCTACCACAATTTGATGGTCACTGGAATCATTGGAGGGAAATTATGGAAAACTTTTTTAGAGTAAAAAGTCTATGGAGCTTGATCGAGATCGGATTTAAAGAACCTGCAACAACAGCACTTCTATCGCCACAACAAAGAGAACAACTAGATAATGCTAAAATCAATGATCACAAGGTGAAACATTATCTGTATCAATCTATCAATAGAACAACGTTTGAAAAAATTCTAAACAGAAGAAGCTCCAAACACATATGAGA